>MU227475.1:1676364-1719516 GCA_018584345.1 Thuja plicata | reverse complement strand
AAGTAGATTGTGCTTGAGAAATACCTTTCATTTTGCTTCTGCAAATGTTTGAGGTGTGGCCTGGTTTTCCACAGTGATTGCATGACAACTTCTTGGATCTTGGGGTTGTGAAAGCATTCCTCTTATTTGGTTGATTAGAGGATTCACCATTCTCATTGTACCCTAATCATGTGTAGTAGTTGACTCTTCTTTGTCCATCAAGAAAATCATCCATCCTTCTGTTTCTATCCTCAGCCTTTTTTATTAACTCGTTGTGTTGATTTTGGGCTTTGATTTCATGCTTCAATTTTTCATTCTCTTCTCTTAGCTCACCAATGATCTGTATTCTTTCAATGAGTTCTGTATTTAATCTGTTTGCTTCTTGACTCATAAAAATAATCGAGTTGGTAACCTCATGGTGATGTTCAGTGAGTCTTTGAATCTCTGATTCTTTCTCTTGTAGTTTCTCTATAATTTTTCTCCTATCATCAATGGCTAGTGTTCTTTCATTTTCAGATTTTCTTGCATCATTCATGACATCAGTCATTTTTACCATTTGATTATCTTGACCAATTTGCAGCATCTTGATTTGATCTGTCAGATGTAGATTGATCTCTTGCATACTTGTAATTTCTTCAACTGATGTGTCTGAAGCTTTGCTCAATGATGATTCTGTTGTTTCAAAGTAATCTAGTATTTCCAATTCTTTGTAGTCTTTCTCATTCAGCCTGGTTGCCATAATCTTTCTTTCATCAAGAATTTTTCTCAACTTTATCTTCACCTCCTTATACTGCTCATAGTTTATTTGCATTTGTAACTGCTCATTCTCAATAGTCATATCCAGTCTGAACTTGTCCATTGCTCTGATCTTTTCTCTCAAGTCTTTAAGATTTTCTAGAGAGAGACTTAGCCCTGATACCAATTGTTGGAATTATATTGAGATGATGTACTGAGAGGGGAGGGGTGAATCAGTACCCCTAAAACTTTTCCTAGTTATTCCATTAACCCTTAATCATCAGTTTGTAAATTATCTTATCTAACTATTCACCTTTCTTTATGTATATGCAATTATATCATAAATTCTTTAAGTATGTAACCATAACGGAAAACATTCATGAAAATAGATAACACATGACATAAGATATGATATCGCAGAAAACTCCTGTTAGGAAGTAAAAAATGTGGTGGAGATTGTTACCCACAAGACTTCACTATCTGTAGATAAGAAGGGGCCGGTTAAGGATTACAATTGGTCACTTCTGATGACCTACCCTATTAGGAGTATTACAATGGAGACTTGTTAATATCTACTTTATTTGAAGCTTTAGCAACACTGTTAAGTGTGCACTCTATTAAGAAATTTGGAAAGAACGGTTAAGTTCACCTTCTACAAAAGAATTTTAGATGTGATGCACTTGTGAGAATGCAACTACATAAGTCTTTGATCTGATGATATATGCAATCTTCAATTGCTGACAACAGATCCAATTAAGCTTCTTACATATAAGTAATCATCCTTCCATGATTGAATAATACCTTTATCTGCTCGTCGGTAGCCTCTGTGTGTTCTTGATAACTGATGTATTATGTTTTTGACCTTTGCATGAATTCTACCTTCTGCTCCTTAGATGTTGTTCGTGGCTATCAACAATAATGAATTCATGTTCTCACAATTGAGTTTGAACATCTATTTATACTAAATTAGGCTCAATTCTTGATTCATGCATCGCAAGTTAACCCTAGATCCAAGGTTTACAACTTGACCTTGATCTTTAATTAGATATGTTTTAGATCTGTTAGGATGTATTAAAACATTTACATAAAGCTTGCTTGACCCTCAAGTTATGATTTTAAAAAAATAAAAACTCTATAAATAGAATTACATTGCTTTATCCATCGTGTAAAAATCAGATCCACAATTTGCGGGTTCTCTAACTGACTGTCAGTTCTGACGGTCGGTTTTCTTGGTTGTCGGTGTTTCTTTCTTGAACTTGTCATTGGGTATGGATTTTTTGCTCCTATCGGGTTAGTTCTCAAAACTATGTCGCCGGTGATGCTTGTCACTTTCATACTTAGCATTTTTCATGACCTTTGTGTTTTGTCGGGTATGCCTGTTGTTCGCCGGTAATGCTTGAAGTCTCTCGGTGATGCTTGTAGTCTGTTGGTGATCTTTGTCAATGTTTTTCACTAAGTGTACTATGTCTAACTCGTCTTCGGTGCTTGGTGCTAGGTAACTATAACTGACTCACATAACATTCTACTGACTGACTCAGTCTAGATTGGTAAAGTAACTCTTTTAGTCATAAATTAATTTATTGCAATTCCTGACTTGATCAATCAAATGTACCAATTTGATAACATCAAATATATAGTAGAAAACAACTATATCATCATTACTTCATCATTGCCTCATCTGTATTTGTCACCCATTTAACTTCTCCTCTTAAGATATGGTAACATAATAAAAATTAATTAATCAATTTCTTGACATCAATGACAAAATAATAACTGATCTAACCATTTCTACAATCATGATACTCGGTATCACTCGGTATTCATCATCTCCATCAAATATTCATCAGTTAATCAATAGTAGGAGTTTTGATCTGGATATGGGATTTTTGACAGGATGATGGATAATTATTTACAATAGGCCTGATAGTTGTTGAATACCTGATATCTCGGGATCTAGAATCATTAAAGAATGGAATAGATTTGTAGCTGAAAGAAAATTAGCTTGGGTTTCTTTCAGAAGTAGTCCTTGAGGGTAGACATAGTCATCATTAGGCTCAGTTTTTGATAGAGATGGTGTGGCTAGTTGTGAAGCTTTAGGAGATGGAGGAACGGTGGAAGAAGTAGATGTGATATGTGAACTATTGCTAGACATGGATTCCTAATATTGATCATTCTTGAGATTAAATGAATCATTAGGATTTTCCACTTCTATTATGCCATCATCTATGAGATCTTGGATTTTATGTTTCAACTCCATGCAAGATGAATTTTTATGCGCATTGTGTTGATGATATTCACAATAGGTTCTCAATAATGTCAATCCATGTGATGTGACTTGAGGTAATGTGATGAGATCATGCCCAAGAAGTTCTTCCAATGCTTATTTATAAGATTTTCCCAAGGGAGTAAAGATTCTCTCTAAAGGATAATTAGACTCTTCTTGACTTGTAATGTCTTCCTATTGCAGATAGAGAAGGCTTTCACCTGAATTTATCATAGCTTCCTCTTCACTCTTTTGATCAAAGATAAGACTATCACACCAGGATTTCTCCATTTTGGAAGGAAGTAGAGAGCTATGTGACTCATGATCAAATAGAAAAGGATAGATTGATCGTAAGGAATACCCTTTTGAGGTTGTATCTCTTCTTTCTTGAACTCTTGAATTTCAGTTTTCAAAGATTAAATTTGTTTTGATAGGGCTGAAATAAGAATCTCTCCTTTCTCCTTGTTAAGACCATAACATTTATCCCATTTTTTTTTATCCATTGTAATATTGTCTTGATGCACTTTCTTAGAAGATTGATGACAACAAGAATCAACAATAGATCATCTAGTTTGCATAGGCATGAATCAATTTCTTTGCCTAACAAGTGTTGAAATAATACCGACATGTCAACTAAGTCCAAGATTAAGTGAGAATGACAACAAGATAAGTCCAACTGTGAGGGAGAAGCGAACCATCCAGAGATCCAGATCATAGGACATAAGAAGGCTGGTACAAGAACAAGAAGTAAGTCTTTAAACTCAAATTGTTTAATTTGTGAGTTTGAGCCAAAATCTGTCAATGTTGTACTTGATAATGAAGAATGGATAAGTGCTATGAATGATGAGATTGAGCAGATTGAGAAGAACAAAACATGGTCCCTTGTGCCAAGACCAGATGACAAGAATGTCATCGGTACTAAATGGATATTCAGGAACAAGTTGAATGAGAATGGAGAAGTCACAAGAAACAAAGCAAGACTAGTATGCAAAGGGTATGCACAAGAGGAAGGTATAGACTATGGAGAGACCTTTGCACCCATTGCTAGGATAGAAGGAGTAAGAATACTACTTGCTTATGCTACATACAAAGGATTCAAAGTATATCAAATGGATGTCAAGTCATCATTTCTAAATGGAATACTTGAAGAAGAGGTATACATTGAGAAACCAGAAGGGTTTGTAGATCCAGACAAGAGGAACATGGTATGTAGACTTCACAAAGCCTTGTTGGATTAAAAAAATCTCCCAAAGCTTGGTATGAATGACTTCATTCCTAACTAATAAGTATTGGATTCATAAGGACTAATGAAAACAGTAATCTTTATTTGAAAAAAGATACTGATGCTAACACTTTGATTGCTGAAATATTTGTTGATGACATCATATTTGGAGGCAATGATATACTATGTAAGTCATTTGCTGATGAGATGAGCAAAGAATTTGAGATGTCTATGTTTGGTGAGATCAAGGAGACTTCTTGGTCTACAGATCATTCAACAAAGTGAAGGTATTTTCATTACACGGTCCAAATACATCAAAGAGGTCCTGAAAATATTCAAGATGGAAGATTCTAAACTAGTTGGAACACCGATGGCTACTGGAAGTAAGTTGACAAAGGAGAACAAGACAACAAAGGTAAATTAGACTTTGTACAGATCAATGATTGGAAAACTCATGTATGTTGTACACACTAGGCCAGAATTGCACATGCAGTAGGAATTGTTGCTAGATTTTTTGCTAACCCTAGGGAATCACATATGACTGTTGTGAAAAGAATCTTAAGATATCTGAAGCATACTATAGAATTTGGCTTATGGTATATAAGAGAAGGCAAATTTGAACTAAAAGTGTTTACCGACGCTGATTGGGCTGGAAATCTTGATGACCGAAAGAGCACAACTGGAGGAGCATTCTTTATGGGTGACAGATTTGTCACATGGATTAGCAAGAAGAAAGGATGCATCTCTCAGTCTACTGTAGAAGTAGAATATGTTGTTGCTGCTGCAAATTGCTCAAATATTGCATGGATCAAACAGTTGCTAGAAGGTATGCATATGAAGATCTTAGAACCAGTGATTATCTATTGTGATAACACCAGTGCAATAAACATTTCCAAGAATCAAGTCATGCATTCCAAGACAAAACACATTGCAATCAAGTATCATTACTTAAGAGAACAAGTTCAAGAAAAAGAGGTGATACTTGAGTATGTGCACTCAAAAGAACAATTGGCTGATATCTTCACCAAGCCACTGCCAAAGGATACATTTGAGTACTTGAGAAAGAGACTAGGGGTCAAACCCTTGTCTACCAGTCAGTAAAGGACTGAAGGCTGCATCAGCCTATATATTATCAAAATATCATTCATGTTGATGCAAGCAAAAAGATGAATATCAAGGAATATATTTGGATAGAAGAAAATAATTGTTTGACATGAATGTTAGATATTTGTAAAATATTTGTTTGGCATTGTTTTTAAAGGGAGAGAATGTATCCATATTATCACAATAAATTATTCATTATCAGATTACTCCAAACAGGGAGAGATCATATCCATAGGGAGAGAATTTGTATGAAGGAATCATAAACAAAGGGAAAGTTGCTGACAAGAGACAGAGACATCAAAGAAGAAGAACAGTCAAAAGAGAGAAATTGACACAAGAAGAGAACACAACACATCAGTACAAGAAACACAGAAAGCTGTAAGAATAAAATCTAAGCTAACACAGAGCTTACCGACGGTCAGACATTTTTATCGGTCATCAAAAAAAACTATTTGGTAATTTGATGAATCTCAACAATTGTATTAAAAATAGTATAGTATGATAATATAGTATGTTGCGATCAATGCCAAAGGGAGAGATTGATGACATGTAACTGATTGAATGTTTTATAATGTTAAGTTGAAGATGATGCAAGACATTAAATCAGTTAATGGTTTGTATTGTCATTGATGTCAACTTAATATCATCTGTGCAGTCATGTACATAATGCCAAAGACTTCAGAGAATCAATGGAACAGAGATTATGCTTTCAGCAATGCATAAAATTCAAGTATTCACTAAATAATAGACAACATCGATAGAGTGCACACCATCGGTAAAGGCAAAGAACAAAAGTCATAGTGATACCCGACGAGCAGAAGACAGTATTGCCCGACGAAGCAAAATCATAGTGATACTCGACGAGCTGAAAATAGAGCTACCCAATGAGAAAAATCCAATGATGCCCGATGGATGGAGATCCCAAAGCTGACTAGAGTCACACCAACAAAATTGGCAGTTTTCACTGGCGACTAACTGTAGAGTTGACCCACAGAACAAAGAGTTTAGAAAATGACAAAATATCTAGCTGGTAGAGATTAAGGATAGACTTAACTGGTTGTTTTATTTGTTTTATTCGACCAGAGTTAAGTAATTGATTTAAAGAAGATTTGTATAGTTGGCAAGAAGATAACTACGAGATAAAATAGGATTTATGCTTTAAATCATATTGGTTGGATTGTTTTTCATGCCAAGAATCAAGAATCAAGAAACAGTGAATATCATGTCTATATAAGAGACAAGCATAATTCATTTTTGTAATCACATACATGGGAAAGGGAGTGAATAGAAAGAGGATTCTGAAGAGAAACTAATGAAGAAAAACTTCATATAGTCCTGATCAATCAAGCTGAAGAAGAGCTAAAGAATTCTGCAGACACTGATGAACAGTGAAGCACAACATTACAGAGCAGAAAGTGTGGAGCACAAAGAATTGAATTGATACATTGATCAGAGAGGTAATGTACTTAAATAGATTTGAAAATCTACAATTCAAGTTGCATTAGAAACAGGTCATAGTGTTTCAGTTTAACCATTGAAGCATCAAGTCTCTTAACAGAGCAGGACTTAATAGTCTTCTATATATTGAGGTACATCCCAAGGAGTGTTAAAAAGGTTGATTCATGAAATTAGCATTGGACTTGCTAGATACCTATTGACAGTCTAAGAAGGAGGCTGATTCAAGGATGGTAGCAAGATTTGCCTAAAGCCTATTGAAAGTCTAAGAAGGAGGCTGATTCAAGGATGGTAGCAAGATTTTCCTAAAGCCTATTGACAGTCTAAGAAGGAGGCTGATTCAAGGATGGTAGAAAATAGATGCCCGATACTAAGTGACAACCTCTATGTATAAAATCCTCTAACAAGGTCACACCTAACAGTGTGTTTGTATCCTTTAACAGGGTTGGCTCCTAACAGGGCTCACTTTAGAAGAGTGAAAATTTGGGGTACCAGTCCCAATGGTTTTTCCCTTAACAGGGTTTCCACGTAAAAAATCCATGTGTTATGTGTGTATGGTTTATTACTTTATTGTTTTACATTTCACATATGCATTTATGGATTGATTGGTATACTCTGCATATTTACTGAGTATCGGTAAATAAGTTTTGTTGCTTATCGGTTATCAAGGAGAATAAGGTTAGAAAAGGAAAACCAACAGACAATTAATTATTATAAGAATTTCATGGCATGCATCTTGTAGGGACTTAATAATCTAAGATGTATTTGATTGGTGGTTAGTGATTAAAGGATAAATTTTTGAGGCCACTGATTCACCCCCCCCCCCCCCTCTCAGTTATTACTAACAGATTCAAGGTTAAAAAACCTCCTTTCGCAACTCAGAATAAGGACAATGTGGACAAACAACAATTGAATAGATATGGACCAATCTATGGACTAGTATGACAGTATTGACGTTTCATGACAATAAATTTAGATTAATCAAAAGGTTGTTACCGGAGACAAGACTAGTATGAACTCGCTAAAATGTAGTACAAAATCGAGACAAATACCCAGTGTATGACAAAACCCAAGTTGAAGTGTTTTAAGTTAAAGTGTTTGTTTTGCAATTTTTAGTTTTGAATATTGATGTTCTAACTTTTGCAAACACTTCAAACATAGTATGATAAATTAACAATCACAACAATCAAACTCCTAATCTTTTTTGCCTGGCAAAGAAATACTTATTTAAATCATCTTACAATAAAATACTCATTCAAGTCAGATAGTTAGAAGCTTGGCAGCACTAGCTCCCCTCCACGGTACACACTTCTCGGGTCTACCAAGCTTTGAATTTCTCAAGATTTGAGGATCCTGATAAATTTACTGCCTCAACAAGAGGGGTATATGAAAGGTTTCTTAGGCTTGCGCATCTCACAACACCCATATTAACAAGTAGAAACGATTTTGGCCACTACTCTAAAAAGGGTTTTAGTAAGGATCTTTGTTTAAGTGTATCCTCTGTATCCACGCAAGTGTGATTGAGGTTGCTAACCCCACATAGCACCTTAGCACTAGCAGTCATGATACGTGATTGAGACTTGCAGACCCTGCTATGTCTTAGGTGAGAGCCGAGTATAAGATTAAATGTCACTTATCTTCTGAGGCTTTAGTCTTGAGGAAGATTTTTATTATAGTGTGTTAGACTAGCTTGGCATTAGCTCATTCTCACTTGGGTCATTCTCCAAGGGTGAGTACTTTTTCCCAATTGGACAAGCCCTCTAAAGTTGCAGATCTCAAACAAAAAATGACAACAATGTTTCTGGATTTTTTATCATCCCTGGAAGGGAAAGAGCATAATCTCCTGACACTATTGTCATTCCTAAAACACCAAAAAAAATTTCATTTTATTTAATGTCTTGCATGTGGGTTCCTAGTTAATAAAAACAAGAAAGCAGACACATAATAACAAGTTTGGTTGGCTATCGAACACGACAACCTGTAAGATGATCTGTCAGTAGTTTGTGTTTTAGTCTTCTTTTTCAAACATCTTGAAAGCCACATTTAGGTTGCAAATAAGGAAATAGTCATAAAAACTGCAACCAAGAAAAAAATCGTTAACATTAGAAAATCAAGAAAACTTGTGGTTTTTAAGAACTCATTGAATCCTGGCATTTGGCTAAGTCTAATTTTTTTAAAAATCTCCCAAAATCTAGAATTTGCATTATAACTCCTGGAGATCTGAAACCACTCTCAAACATCCTAAAAGTATATATTTAAAATACAACTTAAAGTATAAGAAAGACCTTAACCTTTCTTATACTTAAATGTTATATTTTAAATTTAAAAGCTGCAAAGAAAAAAAAAGAAAAAAAATAGTAAAAAAAGCTTGTTGTTTTAGAGCACACCAGAAGAAAATCATACGAGAACTTCTTACTTCCCATATGAGTATCCATCTTCACTTGTACTGCATAGTGAGGATACTCGTACGAGACTGTAAAGCTTGTTGTTTTAGAGCGCACCAGTAGAAAATCAATTGTGAAACCATTAGTTCCCATACAAGAATGCATGTGATACCATACAAGTATCCATCCTCACTCATACTGCATAGTGAGGATACTTGTATGAGACTGTATATCTTAGTACACAAAACAAAAAATATGAAAATCTAAAAAAATAAAAATATGGAGACAGAAATCAATTTTCTTCCCTCAGGTGGGCACCAGAAATGTGTGTGTGAAAAGTGGTTGATACTTGGAAGCTAAAAAAACACACTTCAATGAATCATTATATCACTAATCTAATGAACATGATATCAAACAAACAAACTAGATTAGTCGAAATCGACTCATTGCCTTCTCGTAGGCAGGAGTATGAATCTTGCTCTCAGATCATGGCAAGAAATAGTGAGTACACCTGTTCTAAATGAAGGATTTTGAAGATATGATGATGATCTAAATGCAAATGCACGTTTGTGGTTAATCCAATGCTACTTAGATTGATTTTAAGCACCAAACTGAAGTGTAATGATTAATTTTAAGACCCAAAATCTAAAGATTCTCTAACTTATAAGATTTGCATGCTTGAAATCAAACTAAAACAATTAACAATGACTATAAATGCTCAAATGGTAAATGAAAGCTAGAATGTTAGAAATGTTGTAGAATAATAATAATAAAAAAGTTAGGATCCTTTGTGAAGGAAAAGAGGTTCTCTTTTATAGAAATCTCTCTCGAATTGACGATCGAGATTGAAAACAAAGAGTGGACAGGATTCAAATTGAAGAAGCACAATCCACATGCACGGAGAATGATTGGTCAAGAGAGTCAGTTGATTGAACTGACTAATAAGTTATTTTGGAAACTTCCAAAATTAGTTTTCAGTTAATTAAATTGTTTCCAAAATGAGAAAAAGACAAGAATGAGTTAACTGAATAAAACAATTTTCTTTCTAATTCGAGAATCACTTAACTGAAATTGATGACAGAGTATGCATTTTTAATAATTTAAAAGATTCTAAATGCACGTTTTGATTTCAGTTAATTAATTTAATTCATTTTTGGACTTTATTGAAAATTAAGCAATTTATTTAATCAATATATTAAAATATCAATTAAATAATTAACTTAAGGTTTATTTTCCAATGTGATGTATTTTTAGTAATTAATTAATTAATCAAGTACAGTGGTTAATTAGGACCTAGGATTCAGGTCAGATCAACTTGAAATTGATGAATTGCCTATTTGGTTTAGGACTTAGAATAATCAAGTTCAGGGTTTCTTGATTAAGTGATTGAGATTAGGGGTCTAGGGTTTAGATGACCATTTTTTAGGTCATTACAACAAGGAGGTAAGATTGAAAAATGTAACTATTAAGGAACAGATTGTTGATATCTTTACAAAGCCTTTGTTGAAAGATATATTTAAATATCTTAGTGATAAGCTTAGGGTAATGACCCCTCCATATTAGGGTAGATGATGCTAAGGATGGAATCAGTCTAGAATTTATCAGAATATTATTCTTTGGATTTATGAGTCAAGGACTACTCCTTAGGGGGAGAAGTCTTGAGGATCTTATGGATCAATAATGTAAAGTTTCAACAGCCTTTTGAGGTGAGTTCATTTCTTTTTATATATTTGGTCCTTTTCTATTGATTTTAAAGGGGGACAGGATTATGTGAAAAATAGGTTGTATTAAGAGCTTTTGAAGCTGGATATTCAAAGTGATTAGATAGATATATTAAGTTGTGTTGTTGGATATTCAAAGTGATCAGGTGGATATATTATCTTTGTGCATTGATTAGTTTTTCACATCATATGTTTCTATCAATGCCAAAGGGGGAGATTTTTGGAAGATTGTTAATCATGTTAGAGATTTTTTATTAGACATTGTCTATGTGTGCTAACATTAATGTTTTTTCATTGATGTCAACATACTACCGATGTTGTACAGACAGTGTGATTTTTTTAGTTGAGATGATTTGAGTTGTTCTGGTGATATCTATTAGGTCTTCTTTTGCGATCATATGTGACGATTTAGATATGTTTTTAGTTTATTATAGTCAACTTAGAGAGCTTTGCATAACCGTTGGAGTGAGTTATGATTGGTTTCTTGGGCGCCAGTATTTCAATGTTCATGTTGTTTAGGATGTTTTAGAGGTTGCTTTTTTTTCCTTCGGTATGGATCAGTTCGGTTGATTCAGTGGATGCAAAGTTGGTGGATGCTTTGGAACTTAATGTTGTTTCCTCAACTTGTGTTGTTCATTATTTAGATTTTGGCAAGCTATCTTTTGATGTGACAGAGTTTAGTGTTCAATGTTCATGATGAACATTACAAAGATAAGTCTAGATTTTGAGGTTGAGATGCTATGAAAGTTTAAGATGCCTCTATTTCTTCTTTCTATTATTCTTAGATCACGTTATGGTCGTGTTGATGATTATTGGTGATCGCATTTGGTGATTTTCTGACCATGTTGGTGTTTCTTCATTTAGGTCTTAGTTGACTTGGTGAAGTAATGTGTTACAATTTGTGGCATGGATTTGGCAATGTTGTTGCATGTTCATGATGATGTTTTGGGTCCTATCTAAGTCATGGCTAACTTGATTTGGATAACTTTGGTATTTGAGCTTATTATTTGTATCATTTATTTTTTATAGTTCTTGGTCAAGCTTGTTATAGACTATTCATTTTAATATGTATAAATGGGAAATCATTTGTGATTGTGATATGCGGTGTATAGAGGATAGAGTGATTTTTGTATTTTGAAAATAAGGCATAAATTGTAATTCATTGGAATTGTATTGGCATATCAGATGTTGTAAGTCAGTTCAATTGTATTGGACAGTTTGTCTAGTCTTTGTAACTATTATCAGATATTGATTGGTGAACCCAACTGAGGACCAGATCACCATATTGTGAGTAGTGCTCTAGGAAGTGGGCCTATGGATATAATTTCATTCTTATTTTGTTCTTATTTTCTCCTAACCAGGCGGTACTTTTAGAAGAGTACGTTTATCTTGTGGTTTTTACTCCCACCGAGGTTTTCCCTTAACTGGGTTTCCTCATGAACAAATCTGGTGTTGTGAGTTGTCTATTGTGGATCTTACATTACTGTTTTAGATCTATATATGATCCATTTGTTAAACTTTTAATATTAGTGAGTAAAACTAATTCACCCCCCTCTCAATTGTGTTTGTCTTCTTTGGGCCTAACAATTCGTATAAGAGCGTGGTCACAGGTTCAAATCCCTCACTTGCACCGGGGGGATTGTTACAATGGTGAGAAAGGTTGATTGCACCCCTTGTCTCCTTTATTTTTTAGCGCAACCTTTTGGTTTGTAACATGGCTTAACCACCTCTTGTGCTTCTATATGTCTAGTGATTTTATCGGGCATTGACAGATTGATATTTTTGTGAAACAACAACTGCTAGTTGTAACTATAGAATATCACATAAATATGCCTTTGTCAACTCTACTATCAAATTCTCCAAGATTGTCCTCATCTCTTCGAATGTAGCACTTGCTTCCAAAAAAATTGAAGTACTTTACTATTGGAGTTCTTCCATGTCATAGGTCGTATGATGTCTTTCCATAATTCATTTGGAAAAGTACCTAGTTAAGAGTATATATGGTTTTGTGTATAGCTTCTCTCGAATAGAACTTCAATAAACTTGCTTCTTTAATCATTTTTATGGATGTTGCAATATATGAGCAGCCCAAAATATCCAACATATGCCAGGATCCAATAAACTAAATGTAGATAATAATAGGAAACTTAAAGCCTTGAAATTATTTTTAGTTCATACACGTAACACAAATTCCAAATATATTAATGCAACTCAAAGGCTACAAAATAAAATTTTGAGTACCTATTAATAAAATGATTCCACACATACTATGATTTAATCATGTTAAAGAGAATGTAATAGGAAACATAAAAGAACAATCCCATCACACAACAATTTGATCCAAGACAAAGATTGGATGCAAGCTTGCTTCTTTTTCTTCACCGAATTATAGATTTACATTTTAAAAACAAAGTTTCATACTATTGTTCAATTTGGAAAACTTTTGTTGAATAAGCTAAAAGATAATATTTACAATAGAGCTCCCCATATATGTAGAGGAAAAATTAAGAGAAAAAAGGGGAAGTTACAACTAAATTGACTCATTTAACAACATAGTCGAATTTGATTTTGGGCTTGTGCTATTTTTACATGTGTATACACCTAAAAATGGTCAAATCAAATATTAATTAAATTCAAGCCATTTGGATTAATTAAAATAAAAACATTGATTAAATATGTAATTGAATTAACCATTTGATTATATAGTTCTTTAATTAATTAAATTCAATACATTCATAAATAATACATGGCTAATTTAATTAATTGTTTTGAATTAACTCCTCCTAAATTGTCTCGCCTACAAATACATGAAAAAAATCAAATTGACCAATAAGAGAGGAGGAATGAGCACACATGGATCACAAATAGGCTTTTCTATCTTGACCACTCAATCTTGAGGGAAAATCTTGACCATTTGAATTGGACACATCATCAAACTCAACTCAACCTACATCTTGATCATGGTTAATCTAATTCACCCCCTATACCTTGAGATATCCTATAAATGGGATGCATTTCTTAGTGCAAAGGATCCATTTTCATTTTAGAGAAGGTTATCATGCTATCTTGTGCATTTAGATAAATGTTACCATAGTCAATTTAGCTTAAGTTCATTTAGAGTAAGATCATAATGGAGGATTTGCATCAAAATATAGTGATTTTGATCATTTAGAATACAATTTGTATCATTTATAATATCATCTTTCATCATATTGAATTCTCATTTTCTAGGTTGTCACTTGAGGATCAAAATTTCAGTTGAGAGCATAATTCAAGTCCCTAGAACTAGAGATCCATAGAATGCTCATGATTTGTTTCAATTCAATTGTATAATTAGTTGTTTATCTTGATTTTGAATTGATTAACCATGCTAATTTTCTATGAAGGTTTGTAGTTTGCAAATTACACACACACAACATGTAATTACATTTTTACAAAAAGTGTCATAAACAAACTACAAAATGCATATTTAGAAAGCATAGAAAATACACTAAGTCTAGAGACAGATTCTCGTCATCAATGTTCTTCCCCAAAAGTATTTGTTTCTTTTCAAGGTGGCTTGCACTTTAGAATCATCATGTCCCAATGTACAACTAAAAATATCTCTAACTTGCATGATGAAGTCCTCTATGTCAATGCGGGCCTTTTTATGTTTACTCAAAATGACCTTCAAGTTATCTTGAGTCACTTGAAAAATCACTAACTTATCAATAAAAGATATTAAAAAAAGGTCTTCTCATTCTACCTCTATCTGGATAAGTGATGTGAACTCCTAGATAACTATATCCACAGGAAGATTTTTCTAGTTCTCATAAATCAATTTGCATGGAAGCTCTTCAACTTTGACAGTGATGCCTTCCCTTTGTCATTACTTATTTCCTAAGCATCTTGCAAATCTTTTGTTAGTTTATTGAGAACCTCTAAATTATATGTTTCATTTCTTCCTAATACTCAATATATTTATTCCTAGTGGGAATTACCCAATTATCAACCAATAATACTATTTTAAAATCTCTCATCCTTGACCAAGCATCAAGATCCTTTTATAACAACTACAAGTCACATGATAACATGTCAAGTGTTTGATCTAACTCAAACTTGACATTGTTCATATTGTCTAACATCTCAATGGAATATTTCAAAAGATGAATACCCTATGCAATAAATCTATCATACTCATGACTCTTCCTTGAGTACCAATCCTTTCAACCTTTTTATTGGCATCATCATCAAAGGATGTAGCCACTAGTTCAATCACTTTAGAATATTGACATGCCTTCAACAACACTGCAATGAGTTATTCCACATCAAGCTTTAGTTTATCCTTGAAAACTTTGTTTCTATCATACCTTTCAACAAATGCATCCATTATTGTCTACAAATCCTCTTTTCCACTTTCTTGTGTTTTTTACCAAGCTCAATCCTTTTGAACACTTAGTATGAACTAGGTGAATTTCTTCAATAATTTTATTTGTATTTGGCACAACCAATTTTGCATATTTCTTTCTCAATTGATCAATTGTTACCCTTGAAAGTGTTTTGACTCTTTCTCTAACCTTTGACTTTATTGGAACAAGTTGGCCAAAATCAAACTCATATGGAGAAAGGCTTATTTTTTTTTTCTCTTTGGCATTATTGACTCCAACCAAGGAGGAAGGGCAAAATAATCTCCTTCAACACTTGTAACCATGGTTTACATGGATGTAGCTTCTATTGAGTTAGAACTACAAGTAAGATTTCCACAGTTAACACATTTAGAAAAGACCAAATCATGAATTTATCAAAGTATATAATTATGACATCAAGCATGAATGTGGACACCTTTGGAAAGTTACGGAAAGAAGGTGTGCCAAACACATTCTCAATGTTGTCATGATAGGTGTCAAAAATAAAATCACTGGTAGTTGAGGAATGTATAGACTAGATTGACATAATACGTGTAGTGAAAACAAAAGATACAATAGGTAAAGATTCTATAATTGTGACAATAGTAGGTACAGTAGTAGAGTAATAGTGGAAACATCAAGAGAAACCTATGGTGTGCATTCACATTTTGAAGTGACTATGGGTTCTTGTAGTTCTTCATATGATGTTCTTCTCCTTTCTTCTTACCATGACCTGATGTTACTTCTTGATCCTTGCTCTTATCTCTACCTATTATAAACTTATACCTAGGTTCCTTCTTGGTAACAAAGGTATATTCTTTGTTCTTTGTTCTCAATTTAGTCTTCTTACAAATAGGTTTCATATTATCTTCTTTTGATCCTATGTTGAAGGGTTTCAACTTTATTTATTCCCTTTTTCTGCAACCAAGTATTGTATTTGCAAGGGTGGCTTGAAACCTCTCCCTTAAAAAACTTGATTCCTTTTTTGACCATTAGATTGTAGGAAGAGGGGTGTCATCAATATTTTTCTCTTTATAAGAAAGATCTAGGATATCTTCTTCATCTTTCATGTCCTTAGGAATATTAGCAAGATCAAAAAATTAATTTTTTCCAAGGTAAGCTAGTCGTAGTTCAGCTTCCTTACATCTTCTTCTATTATAAAATCAACCCATTTTGAGCTTATCCTCCATGCCCCCATAATCAAAGTTTTTCCTCTTGGATTTCCTCATAGTAACCCATTGCATTTATATCTCCATAGCCTTACCTTTGGGAGACGTGGTTACTGAATACCTAGCAATGGTTAGAGGGAATTTAAATATAGACTTATGTGTCTTTGATTTCTTTCCATGTACTATCATGATTTGCTGACATAATTCCATCAACACAATATTATCACTAGGATACCTAGGGAGAATATAAGCAAATCCCTCAAAATAGCCTATTATGGTATATGTGAAGGTGGCGAATTGTAAAAACATACAACCAAACTTGTTCACAAGCTTCCATGCTTCACCTAAAACTCTTTTTATCTCATTTTTTTTGTAAAAGATACACATATATGAATAGAAGAAGGCATCATTAACTATCCTAAAGTGTTTGATATTTTGTTTCAAAGTTAACTATGAATAATATTCATACACTAGGAATTGTCTTATGTCACCCTTTGAAGTCAAATCTAGAAAATATCTCATTAATGCAACAAAATACACTAAGTATGAGGTTATGTAGAATTTGAAGGTAGTTGACACCTTTAAAAGTTTATCATAGATTGCATCATTGATTTTCTTTCCCAAACATATTTTATCATTTCCCTTTCTAGTAATGTGAATGTATTTATACATCCATTCTTGAAAAATATTAGATTTAGGAAGACCTTTAACCCTACTAAGAACGGTTATCAAATCATTGAGCTCTTTTTTGAACTCGCTATAATAGAAAGTCTTTAGCCACCTTGAAATCATAGGCTTGGATGTCTTGAGCCAATTCATGTTTAAATTATTAAACATTTCTTAGAGAGTTTTTATAATAATCTTGTGCTAACTGTATGGTGATATCAACATACTCATTGATTTATATGCATATAAAAATCTTATCAAAGAAAATATTATAACCACTTTACCACCTGCATATTTTGTGCTCTTACTCTCTCTGTCAAAGTAGGTAGTTGTTGCTAAGAAAAACTCAGGACCATGGGCCAATACTAGAAATTAAAAAGACCAAATGAATATTTCTATCTAGGATTGGTTGCATGCTAGAAGGTTATGATTGTTGGTGGATCCTCTTTAATAATTCTAGCATGTCTATGTGGCCAATTTTCATGTCTTTGATGTTGTCGATATTGGATGTCACAGAGGTCATTGTGAACATTTTTTGGTACTTTTACTTCATGGTCTTCTTGATCAGAGAAGGATATGACATCTAAAATGAAGCTATAACACTGAATTTGATAATTTTCTAATGTTAGAATTTTTTTTAGATTCCATAAAATTGCAAAAAAAAATGCACTCCTGCATTATGAAGTGATAGTGTGGTGTAGAGAAAATTATTTGATTTAATTGAAGACTTTATTTTGTGGTGCAAAAGAGGAGAAATTATGTAGCCTTGCACAAGGTAAATCAAAACTTGCAGTTCAAAGAAAGTTTCTAAATTGCATCAAGGAAATAATAGTGTAGCTCAAATTTTAAAAATTGACCTAGATTGAAGAAGAGGGACAAGTGTCGCTCAAGTTTTAAAACTCAAACTACACTATATCGCATAGAAGATGTACTGTGAAGAAAATTCTCCACCCTATAATGAATAAAGAAGGTGTAGTGTAGTTTAGGTTTTAAACTTCAAACTATACAAAGTTTGACTTGGGCAATGAAGTGTAGCTTGAATAAAATTCTCCAAACTACATAGTGAATCAATTAACACTATTTTTGAAATGCAAAGCCAAAGAGAGGATGCATTGTGGGAAAATCTTCTTGCACCTTCAAGGTGACGATGACAGTGTTTAGAAGATGCAACATGGGGAATAACCCCCCATCTTATCATGGGGTAAAGGTGGCAATGATCAAAGAGGCTAGGAGAACCAAGGGGATAAAACCCTAAGAAAGAAAAACATAGAAAACAGAAAGGGATGACATGAAAAAGAAATAAAAAGGCAAGCAAACACACTTAAAAGAAAACTAAAAAAACATAAAGAATAAGGAAGAAAAATAATAATGAAAAATACCTAAAAAACCATGTGATAAGGGAGATGAAAAATGCTATAATCTCACCGCGAAGAAGGCAAAGGTGATACAATGGAACAAGAGACACAAAATTTCAAAAAGATGAGAGATAAAATGTATAAAATTGGGCTAAAAATAACTTATACATGAAACTTGAGTGGTCATTCAATGCCACATGCGTGAAGGTGGGGGTGTAGTTCAATTTTTAAAACTTGAACTACAATATGCAAGGAGGAACATGTGTAGTTGCAAAGAATATCTCCAATACTACACTGTAAACCATAGGTGTAGTCACGCTAAAATAATTTGACACTCCATCAAGAAGATAATGACTAACTCCAAAAATTAGAATTTCGTCAAATTTTAAAAAGACAAATGAGAGATCCAATCAAAATAATTTCCTAACGGATCAAACCATGCATGAGAGCAATTGGAAATTGCCCCATTTGCATTCTTAGAAAACTTAAGCTATTAAAAGACTAGTTTTGTAGGGATTAAATGCTATGATTTGAGCAAGCTAAAATCAAGGATAATAGGACCTAAAAGGTTAGAGACATGCCAGTTTAGTGTACTCCTTAGGTTGTTTGAAATATCCAGCTTTATTGAACAATTGATTTACTACTAGATATCCCACCATCTCTATTGCTCACTCTCTTTGCTCATTGACTAGGTGTCTCAAATGTAGAGGGTGTAAAAGAACCCAAATATACTACAAACCTCCTATATATAGGCTCTATAGTCCTAAACTCTTTGCATCTCACCACCATGGTCTCTCTCAAACTTGCCTCACCTATCCTAGTCCCTTTTCTTCATGTTTCCACCATTTTTTACAACTTGCCTACTAATCATTCTCTTTCTTCCTATTGAGAGATTGGTCACACTTTCCTAAAATTTAGACCAATCTCTTGAGGGGGCATATCACCTCCCTACTTGGGGCATACGAGGGCATGTACCACCCAATTTTTCTTCTTTGAAATAATGCAATATTTTGCATTGCCTCAAAGAGGGGCATAATGGAGACAATGAAAATATTGTCACTTAATTAAATAATAAATATTTATTATCTTACTATTTTTCTATTAATTAAATAATTATTTTATTTATTTAACTGATTCATTAGCCCCTTCCATTATTAATTAATTAAATATATTATTTATTTATTTAATTCACTAGCCTTTTCTTTTCTCATGGTTAAATAAATATTTAGTATTTATTAATCATCCTAAATCCACCTTTTCAAATTTTAATTAAATCAATGTTCTTGCATATTAAACTCACATATGGATGCAAAAAAAATCGTCAGTAAAAACTAGAACAATTTATTATTGCATATTTATGACACTTAAATAGAGAAAAAATTAAAAATAATTATCTTATTTTTTATTTTATTTTACATTATTTTTATTACAATATTAATATATTGATATTCTTCATAAATGTATAAAAACAAAAAAAAACACTTATGATTTGTTTCAAAAATATAATATAATAAAATAGTATCATTATAATATATTAGATATTATATTATTAAATATATAGGTTGAAAGTGTCCCTACATAAAATCTATATTTTTTACAAGGTAAGGATAAGAACAAATATACTTTTTTTTATGAATAGGTCGTTTCCATCATATATATACTTAAAAGTACACTATTCACAAAAAAGCTTGGGGGATAGGAAATTACCCCACGAGAGTCATATGGGCCAAGCCTGGAAATCTAACAACAACAAAATAACATGGGCCGAGCCCAGAAACCAGACCACATTAAGCGACTAGAGAAATGCCAGTAGAGGCAGGAGGATCAAGGTCATCCCATTTACCCCATATATCAGTGGGGTTGGGATTAGGGTCCGGAAGGGACCAACCATCTTCTTCTTCATTCTCTTTCCTTGAGGGTGAAATTTAGCTAGATCCAACCGCGAGAACCACTTGGAGGAAGTGGTCCAATCAGAAACCTCGCCAATATTTGGCCAGCTAGAGCCACTCGGAGTGGCGGGAGCCACATTGTTAGTCTTCCAAACATGAGCATAACCACCATAGGATGGTGAAGTTGACCGATGTAGTCAAAAATATCATCCCTCGATAGAAGAACAACAAGGAGCCTAGGACCGTGGTGTGTGAGAACAATAGGCAGAGGAGTTGTGGCCACACTGGCACCCACAAGGCAAAGATCTATCACTAGAAACAAAAGCATCTAATGTGACTCTGGAAACCGTACAAAGGGCATTACCTGAATGTTGAAGTAACTCCTGCAAGTGGGCCACCTCAAGAGCCACTTTAATAGCTTGCACCTGAATTTGGAACATAATATTATTACATATACACGCTTTAATATACATTAAAACATTTATATCAAGATAGCTGTGAGTAAATAAAATAACATTTTTGTCCTTTTGTAGATTGAAGAGGATTTTAATCTTGAAAGCATGCCATATTTGCAAGAAGTTTGGGCGAGTCTCCCAGCAAGATTGTATGCCAGGAGAAGGGCTTAGGTCTGAATGGTCGAAAAAAATCATGAATCCAAACCCAGTATTGCTGAACTCTTCTGCAATACAAGAAAATATGAATGAAAGTCACAGGTTGCCCACAAAATGGGCACTAGGGATTTGACACACCTAGATTTCAAAGCTGAGAGCGCAAGGGAAAGCCTTGGAAAATAATACACCACGAAAAGTGAGCCACTTTAGGTTCCAAAATGGTAGACCAAACTGTAAGAAACTTGTGTCACCAAGAAGATTGGAAAGAATGCAAGTGCCACCGTTGGTTCAGGGTGGAAACCATAGGCAGTGGAGAACCAACCAATGGTAGCCCATCTTTGGCTTGTAGTTGAAAAATGAAGTACACAGAAACCACCGCCAATCTTTCCACCATGGCTTGATAGAATTAATGCCAAGCTTATGAAGCATATTCAGAGGTAGTACTGAGATCACCATATCAAAAGTCTATTGATCTAGAAAAGAACGACAAAACTGAGCTTGCAAATCTTCCCAAGTGTAAAGATTCATAGTAGTGTGAGAAAAAAGATCTCTCAGAATGGGGATGCCACATTTATTAAAGTGTAGAGCTTGTATTCCAAGAACTTTGGCTAAAGGAAGTCCTCAAGATTGAATTAACAGAGACCACAAGATATTATGCTGGTTGAAAGAGAGACCATCATGAAAATTGACCCCATCCTAGTGAACCCAAGGTTTGACAGATTCCCAGACATGCCATATGCTTTTGGCAACAAAAGCACCTTTGATCTAGACAACTTCTCTCATAACTAGAAGGGTTTGAAACCCAATCCCCTTCCAATTCGGTCTATGAATAGGATAACCAGACAAAATGCAATGCCTGAGAAGAATTTTCTAGGCCTTATTTCTAGAAATGGCTTTGATGACCCATTTATCATACAAGGAAAATCCTTGTTTTTAGGTAGAAAGAAGGCCAAGGCCTTCAAATTCCCTAGGAAGGCAATAATATTCTTAGGCAACTATGTGAAAACTATGTTGATCAACTCTAGAGGCCCACAAAAAGTCTCAAAAAAACTTATCAAGGTTTCTGTAAGAGCATTTAGAATGAGCCCAACATGAGAAGCAATAAAAATGAGTCGCTGCAAGAAATTTGGAGAAAACCTGAAATTTACCAGCCAAAGAAAGCAGCTTGGTGACCCAATAAGCAAGATCTTTCTCTATCCAAGCCAGGACTAAATTCTAGAGATCAATAGGAGAGACCTAAAATATAAAGGGAATGTCCAAAACATAAAAAATTCCCCCATGTTAGATCCACTTCCACCCATACTGAAGAATCTACAATAGATCAGGAAGAAAGGACTACTTGTAACATTGGGTTTTATGTCATTGAATGACAAATCTAGAAGCTTGACAAAAGGTGTCAAGATATTGAAGGACCACCTGAACATTTTCCTCCTCCTCAATGAGCACGAGGAAAGAGTCATCATCAAAGTGACTATTGACAAGTTGAGAAGGTGACTCAGGTAGGGAAATTCCCTCGACACAACTAGTAGAAATAGAAGAAGCTAACCAGTGACCAAACCCCTCGGCCATAAGAACATATAATGAAGCGGCTAGAGGGCATCCCTAGCGGATAGATCTAAAAAGACCAAAAGAATAATATTGTCATATGTTGATGGTGATGCAGGAAGAAGAATCCCCAAAGACCATCTAGATAAATTGTATAAATCTGGGCCTAAATCCAAGAGCCTTAAGCATCACAAGAATATAGGGCCATTCAATATGATCACAAGCCTTGGAAAAATCAATTTTAAGAAATGGGGCAATCTGTGAGCGACAAGCTCATTCCATGTCTTCCCAGACAACAATAATGTTATCGAGGATGAATCTTGACTTGACAAAACTATTTTTCTCAGGTCGAACAATGAGAGGAAGAATATGTCTGATTTTGAGAGCCAGTGATTTAGCAGTGATCTTGTAAGAAACATTAAGTAAAGTAATAGGTCTCTAATTACATATATCCTCTGGATCCCCTGCCTTGGGAATGAACTTAATGTTTCTTTTGTTAATAATTTGTCCTAGAGACTGAGCATGAAAGGCCTTAAGGTAAACCTTATGAAGATCGAGACAAACACAAGGCCAAAAGGCTTTGTAAAATTCACAAGGAAGACCATCATATTTAGGAGCCTTATCATCTTCCATGGAAGTAAAATATTCTTTGAGGTCCTCAAGGGTTAACATTTGGTCATAAAAGACCTTTTGAGAGTCTAAAAGATGAGAAGGGACAACCACAAGGCAATCCTTCAATTCTTGGTCATTGACAGGGGAAGTTTTCTTCACAGTGAACACCTTTTCATAATGTCTGACGAAGGCTTGAAGAATATCTGGTAGCTCAGAGAGCATCGACCATCTTTGATATGCTTGATACTAGGAGATCAATGATGAGCCCTAAGAGTAAGAAAAAACTCCTTAGAGGCATAATCACCCACCTTGAGCCAGTGTAATCTGGCCTTAATATGGCCTCCTCTGCTAGTGTAATGATCAACAATTACTTCTGATAACAGAGCTGTGCAATCTTGACCTGCAAATCTGAGAAGAATGGATTCAAGGCCAAGGCCTCTGTGGCAACACGTAGATCTTTGGTGTTTGCATCATAGGAATACCAATGATACATGGCTAACTGTCTACCATAAATACAAAGAAATTGCATAGTGCGAGTGATGACATCATTCCATCGAGAAATCCAACTAGTTGGCTGAGTGGGCCTAGGCTCAAGGTTCCAAACCTATTAAATGTGGGCCATGGTGGGTTGGTGATGAAGCAATGACATGTTAAAAAAGATTTGTATTTTGGAGGGTCACATCTAAGCTATTTGCTGTTAAATTATGAACTTGACGAGATAGTGATAGGACAAAGTAACATCAGCAAGAGACAAGATGGGTAACTCTTGATTCTTGCAAAAGTAGAAAATAGATTGAGTTGTGATGATGACATGATCTAGTTGTTTGAAAAACTTGTTAGTACCATCTTAGAAGTTGCATCAAGTATGTCTGGTATAATGTGAGTGATGGCAATTCATGTTGGGTTAAAAAAGACACAATTTATTTCACATGTAAAACTAGGCCTCTCTTTCTCCAGTTGTCCATCAAAAAGGTAAAATTCATTCCTTATTTGATGTCACCTCAGCTATATTGAAATCCCCACGCATGATCCAGGTTGTGGGTGGCAAAGGGTGAGCAACCCAATGCCAAATTGAGATCTTTCCACAACATCATTGGGAGAATAAACATTAATGATCCCAAAAGAATGATTGTCGACTAACAAAAGGACCCAAACAAGTCTGTGCATGGGATCAAACCCATGATCAACAATAGAGGATCGCCAATGAGGAGAGATGAGAACTTAACAACTCTACCTCGACCAACTTTTTGCTAAGAAGCAAAAATAAGGCTATCCGACCAAATAACACACAATGTAGCAGAAAACATGAAAGTCGTATTTTAACTTCCTAGAGGAAAAATGCATCTAGACTAGAAAAGCATTGATGAGTATCCGTAATGAAATATTTTCTAGTGAGGTGTGTGAAACCCCTCACATTCCAAGAGATGTAGTTCATGGATCATCTGTCTGCATATCATCCTCGTCTCCAAGAGAGGATAAACTATTATGTAAGAAGTCAAACAAAGTTCTGAAACTAGGGTAGGGATCTCTTGGGACCACCCAATGTTTCTCAGGACCTCCATCACTGTTCTCAACTCACCTAGAAGGGATACAAGAGCGTCAAAGAGAAAATGGTTGAGAAACAACCACTGATGCAACTTGAAGAATGTGAACCCACCTAGGGCGAGAAGCACTCTTTGAAGAACCTTTCCCCTGCTGGCCATGATTTGAAACAAGACCAACAACCAACTGATTTGATAATGACTTAGGTTGAGCCATTTCCTGAATTGGTTGTTGAGAAACCGAGTCATTGGATTGTTTCTGTGCAAATGCCAAAGTGTGTTTACCCTTGTGAATCACCATGGTTCGACCTTCATCATCTTTAGCGCCCTCAAAAGAATGAGGGAGAGTTGTTTCCTTGGGTGGAGATTTTGTTCGAGGGGCAACCAAGGGACTATCCTTAATTTTATGCTCTGAAGGTTGACAATGATAGAAGGTGTTGGGTAAATTCAAATAAAGCACTTTCTGGGTGAAGTATTCACCACCCACCTGAATATCAACGGTCTCTTTGAGATCATGAGATAAATCTACTTCAACACAAACCCTCTTTTGGGGACGAGAATGAAAGAAACGGTCTGACTCCATGCAAATCACCCTGCCAAGGGATTGAACAATAGTTTGCAGGAACGACTAACAAGGCAAGGGAAGACCTAGAAACTCTATCCAAATGGGGACCTTAATCTTTTTTTCATCTGAGACAGT
The DNA here is from genome assembly GCA_018584345.1 of Thuja plicata. Classification (NCBI taxonomy): domain Eukaryota; kingdom Viridiplantae; phylum Streptophyta; class Pinopsida; order Cupressales; family Cupressaceae; genus Thuja; species Thuja plicata. Next base: position 1,694,180 of record MU227475.1, on the reverse strand, counting down.
GAAGTCTCTTGACCATGGCTGGAAAATAAGCAAATATGACCTCACAAACCAGGGCACATTCTCGAGGATAGCCTCGACATGGGTGGGATTGGAAAAATAAAATAAAAAGAAACCCTTGGTGAGATTTTGAACGCCATCAAGCTAGACACCACGAGGGGCCTAAGCTTTGGCAAGCCAATCACACAACATGCTTTCAAGTGGATCCCCCCACAAAATAACCAATCAAAGTAAATTTCTCAAGCTAATCACATGCATTATCAAAGTCCTGAATAAGAAGAACCACATCAGGAGAGGTCATACCTTGTGAAACACCTTCAGGAAAAACTTGCAAGGTCGCTTGTTCGGAGGAGCCATGGTTGTCCATCACCAAAACTCCAACACCCGCATAAATTGTTAGGCCAAAGTTGGTTAAAGCCATATTAAAACCTGAAAATCTTGCAATTAATGCGATATGAAAGAAAAAGAGCCAAACGATTCAAACAAACAGTACGACATACCACAGAACCCTAGCAATTTGATAATATAAAATAATAGTAATGTTGGTCACCAGTTTAATAGAATAATATAATAATTTGGTGCAATTTTTTTTTTTGGCTTTTGTGAAGTCTTTAATTGAAATATAAAAATGTAACAATAAGGATATATTAAAATATAATCATAACTTAATTGTAATTTAATAGTAATGACAATATTATAATATAATATTTTAGTGGAATAAAGAAAATAATTAACAAAGATTATATTTTTTTTGTGTAGTTTACCCATATTTTTTTCTAAAAATAACTATGCTAGTTTAATTAATTCATTATCCCATTCTCTCTAATCATAATCTCCCAACCTAAATTCATAATCACGTGACAAGTGTTTCATTCCTCTTTATTCTTATTTTCTCTCTCCCTCCACATGAAAATGTCAATGCACCTCTTAATCTCATCCCTCTATTCATTTAACCTCTTAATCTTATTCACTTTTCTCTCACCTCTTAATCATGATCATTCATCTTTTAACCTCTTAATCTAAGCCCTTCATTCTCTTGAAGATTTCTATAAAATAAGTTTTTCCTCCCATTTTGACATCTACATCTACAACTAGTATCTACATCTATTATGTTGGAGTACTTGCTTAGAGCTTTCTAGGGCCTACTTAGCTATCATTGTTTCATTGCTCTCATATTTCTATTATGCTTGCATCATCAATCAACCACACTTCACTCTTTCATACCATCTTGTGCGAGTGCTTAATACAAGAAAATGCTATTAACTACAAGGTCTCGAAGGATAAAAAACAATAGAGTCAAACTTATGGCGTGTGTGAAGGTATACTTTGTTTGTTTCATTTGTATGCACTTGATTTAAAGCTTTATTGGTGTTATTGATTTGCTTGTAGATTCTAGGCTTGTGGTTGAACATTCAATAAATTTACAATAGAATTACATTTCTTACTTACTATCTATACATCTACCATTCTTCCATCAATTATAAAACTGAATTTATTTATCTATCACAATTTTTATTTTTATATTTAGTATAATTATCTCTCTAACTCTAATTAATTTTCTAACTCAATAACAAACTTGAACTTTACAATTATCTCCACAACGAAAGTAAAACCACCCCATATCAAGATGGAAGCTTACTCCATGAAAATCTTGACTTGAAACAACACACATCTAGTTCAAGCCAAATCATCATTTTCAAATGTACATTTATGCCTCGCCCACATTCCCAAGAGCCAAGAAAATGATCGAGAACATTATAAAATGGTTTGCTACTAATTTTGAACAAGTAGCCACCAAGTGGGTAGGTCCATGTCATTGCCCCGAAGTAAAGAAGGCTTGCACTAAAAGATAACTTCAAAAACACCAAATACCAAAAATGCTCTTCGGTTTTTCCCAATACTTTAATTTACCATAGCTGAAGGTCAGCTTGTTTCAATCTCAACCACTCTAATGCTTGCATTTGTTAGGCCCTTGGCCAAAATATGACAGACCACCGCATTAGTTTCTATTATAGCTCTGACACTTCACCTCTTACATATTTCATGGAGGCCAAATGGCAAGCCCACAAAGCCTAAAAACCCATCACAATGGCACTCAACACAAAGAACAACATGAACACCTAGCCCTTACCTCATGCTAACAAACATTAATAACAAGATAAGGCAGTACACTGAATGCCCATAAGCTAAGAAAAGTAGCTCATTCAAATCAAATGACAGAGATGGATAAAGGGCCATTAGAGATCATAGTTTAAGGTAGCTCAAGGGAGCATTCGAAGTGGTACTCTCCTATTCTGCCTCATATCAAGAATTTAGTATGTTTCCTTTCTCTTTCTTTAGAATGTTATAGATTGGTTTATATTTTGCAGCATCATCATTTGCACCATTTTGTGATTCTGATCAAGGACAATGATGGTAAAATAGAAATTGAAGAAAGAGAAAGGATATTAGGTGGGTCCTTCACTGCATGAGCTTCCATGCTCGTTGTACTTCATACCTCATAAACCAAGAAGGTCCTATTATCTCCTCCCATTAGCCCAAGAAATCAAGTGTAATTAATACATTTGATATTAATGTTTTCCATTTGCATTGCCATCCTCAGCCCATTGAAAATAATAATCTATTCTCTTCATTTGTCTCTGTTTTCTCCCCGTCTGTTACAGTTGGGTTCTTCTGTGGTTTTGCAGTAGCCCTCAAACTGGAGGAAGAGACAGCAGGAATTTGTCAAGTTGGTCAATTCGGGAGTCGGGAAGTTTGCATTCTGATATCTTTATTGCCCAGAAGAAGAAAAAAACAAACCGCAATAAAACAAACAGCCCTTCTCATACCTTTCAGAAGCAGAACCAGTCTGATTTTTGTGTAATGGTGGTTTTGTGTTTTCATTCTGTGGGTGCCTGTAAAAAATTTGTGGGTGCCTCTGAAAACTTTTTGGGTGCCTATAAATATTTTTTGTATAACGTTTTTTCATATTTTTTGGTCATTTGGTGATTGGGCCTTTATGTTTGGAAGGTGGCAATTGACATCATGGTTGTAAAAATATAAAACATCAAGTCTGGTTTATTGGTCACAGTAGTTTTATCGTTTTTTTTTTCTTGTGGGTGCCTCTAAAGCTTTTTTGGCTACCTCCAAAACTTTGTATGTGTCTCAAACATTTCTGTGGGGGCCTGCAAAATCCCGTGATACTGTGTTGAAATAGCAAGTTGCATTGTGAGTATTTGCTTTCATTCTATGATAAGTCCTTCATGACTCAATTTACTTTGCATATAACCTTTCACTAACATGCTCACTAGTATTCTGGATTCTACCTCTCATAGTCCTAGCAGCAGCAGTTTCTCTTTTTGGCTTAATCATAATAGGGACATGCCTACCGAACCTCTGTGTGTGTGTTTGTAAATGTTAGCGCGTATTGGTCTTATGTTATTATTATTGGGTGGTTTTGATTTCATTAGGTGGCAATTGATAGCAGGTTTGGGAATGCAAAAAAATGGAGAAGAAAGCGATTGGAAGGGGTTGATTGATTCTGAAACCTTTACGGGATTTGTGTTGTGTAGTTTTTTAGCTATTGAAGTATCGGGTGATTGGTCGTTTTTATTTTCCCGAAGGAGGCAATTGACAGGTCTGGGAAAACAGACAGAAGGCCAAAAACATTGCCGATTGATGCCTTGGTGTGGTGGATCAGGGATGGTCATTGATCTATGGCCAATCTGGAGCTTGCTGTGCAGAACTGCCAAGGGCAATTGATTGCTATAGAAAAGGGAACAGCAAAAAAGGGCGCAGTTTCGGCCATTAAAGATAATAACATCAGTAGTAATAATATGGAGGATTCTCGAAGAGATGAGTGGAGTACAGATGCAATTAATAACTTACTAGATGTGTATGAAACCAAATGGAACCACAGAAACAGGGGAAATCTGAAAGGAGGGGACTGGGAAGATGTAGCGACGAGGGTAAGTGCTAGAGGTGGTGGTGGCAAGTCTGCAAAATCTCCTTTCCAGTGCAAGAATAAGGTTGCTAGTATGAAACAGAAGTACAGATCCGAGACACTGTTGCAGGGGATCAATGGATCCAATACTTCAAGGTGGCCTTTTTTTGGCCGCATGGATGTTATGTTAAGGGTGAGGTCTCCTAATCCTCAACCTATTCAGGCGGTTGTTCCGGACTTGAGGCAACATGGTGGACTGCAGAGTGGGGATTCTGAGCAAGAAGTTTTCAGAATTGGTGGTAGCGGTGGTGGTGGCACTGTTGGAGGAGGCGGTGGCAATGACGGTGTTATTCTGTCCAATGGAGTAGAACAACACAGAGTAAGAATTGGTGGAGTTGGTGGTGACAGTGGTGGCAATGGCGGTGGTTTGCTCTCCAATGGGGAAGAACATAGAATGAGAATTGGTGGAGGTGGTCTTCCTCTCTTCAATGAAGAACAACAACAAAGGACCAGGTTTGGTAGTTCTCCCTGCAATGGAGAACAACAACACAGGGCAGAGTCTCATAGCAAAAATAATGATGATAATAATAACAATAATGAACATCACCATGATAATAATAGTGAAGACAATGGCGAAGGGGAACAAGGCAACGACAATGGGGATGCTGATAATCAGAACGATGATGCATCCAATACGTTACCCCACAGAAAACCCCTTGGGGAGAGTGATGATACTGGCACGCCCAGAAGCAAATCAGCCCATTTGCAGGCTGCTGTTGTTGGTGGTGGTATTAACAAATCTATTTTTAAGCACAAGAAATATCTGAGCAAGGAGGTGGCTGCAAGCATAAGGTCTTTTGCAGACTCTATAATGAAGCTCGAGAAGGCTAAAATGGAGATGTTAAAGGACTCTGAAAGAATCAGGGCAGAGATTGAGGCCAGGAGAGTGGATATGGAATTGAAGAGAACTGAGATCATTATGAATACCCAGTTGGAAATCGCTAAGCTCTTGTCTGGAAAGACGAAGAAAAAGAAGCTGAAGAAAAAATCAGGTGGTACTATTGCTGTTACTGGAACTAGCACTGCTAGCGCTAGTACTGATATTGCTGCTATTGCCACACAGCACGAAGTCTCTGCAGGCCCTTCTGCTGGTGCTGGTGGTATTTCATCTTCTCCAAGCAGAAATGGCGTCTCTGTGAGTGTGACTGCTGCTGCATTAAATTGTGTTCCATGTCAGGGCCTTGCTGATTTTGTTTCTAATGGAAATCACCAACATAGTGGCAGTGCTGTTCAGCAGTCTTCAATGCTTATACCTCCTCCTCCTGTAGCAGCAATGCCTGGAACTTCTCATCCCAGGCCTATTCATCATCATTTCCTTCCAACTACCGTTCCAGTCTCTGTCGTCCAGCCCATTCCTTCTTTGCAGTTCATGGCTTCACCAGCTTCTCAGATCAAGCCGGATTGAACGGTAAGCTTTTGGCATTTCAACGGGTCTTATTAGTTTAAACCTTAAGATTTTTAAAGTAACCAGTGGATATATAACCGTACTTGCTAGGAAAAACAATTCAGTTGGATTCGGACAGCTTTCATGAAGTGAATTTGGTTATCATTTGTACATTATATAGGTCTCAGTAGTCTCAATGTTTTTTTTTACAGTTACCCAATGGATATGAACCAATTCTTACAATTTCTTTTCCAATTCATATCAATTTTCTGTCATGAAGATCTGTTTGATTATCATTTTTGCAGTATCATCTCATTCTTTTCAAGCTTCAGTTTTATTTATGATACCCGATGCATATTTTATTCCTTAAATGGTTTTCAGACTTTGCTTTCGGTATATTCTAACATTTTCATTCAATGCCTTTCTAACTTTGCTTTCAGTCATATTCGAACTTTTTTTTCTTAAGTTTTCAGGCTTTGATACCAGTATAATCTGTTTCATTGTATGTAAAGGTGTTCAATATTGATTCATTACTACCAAGCTCTAGCTTTTTATTTTCTGCATCCAATGCTAAAGATAATTAGTTTTCAGCCTTTGCCTCCTAATCAATAAGAGATGCATTCTTTTCAATCCGATTCTCACATTGTTTTCGAGGTGTTTCCAGCCTCTTTTATTACACCTAATAATGAATGTTAATGTTTCTTCAATTGTTTTTAGCTTATCTTACATTTTTACACTGGTTTAAGGCTTAGTTATCAGCAATAACACTTGCGCTTATCAAACGCTGACCAATAGTTCTTAACCAAAACCTCAATAAAATTTCCCCTCGTCCTACATGATTTGTCATTTGTTTGTAGGTGTTCCTGTGCTCAAAGTCTGTTTGTTATTATGTAAAACTACACGTCACTGACATGCATTGCATTGGTTTCTCAGATTGTAATGAACATTGAAATGTGCATTTATAGGTCCACAGAACCTCATTGATTTCTTTCCCATCTCCAGTCAGTCTGGCAGAAATTCAGAGGTGTTGAAAGTTGAAACAATCGAATCGGATTTTATCTCAGTGTCACTGCTTTTTCAGTTAAAATCAGATAGAACCAGTACAAATTCAGTAAGCCTCAATAATTTCCCTTATGTTGTAGACTAGGTAGCATTTAACCACCACATCTCCACCAACCTTTCAAAGGTTCTCCGGGTTGGGATTTCCAAACCCCCAAATGCCCAACATTTGTTTTGTTATATCAAATGGCGCCCATCTAATCTTGAAACAATATAATACATAAATTTACCCTTGTTATTACCAGTTGGGCCCTCTAATCAAAAGCTCTCCTGTTCCATCACATGAATACTTTAATCTCCACTTGCCCTAAATAAATAATATTTACCAACTTCTAACTTTATTAGTGCTGTAACATCGCTTTCAAGTGGTGTATATGATTGCTTTGGCCTGACCACTACTAACTTTGTAGGCATTAAATTTGAAGGTGAGATTGGTTTGGCCTGACCACTACTAACTTTGTAGGCATTAAATTTGAAGGTGAGCAATATAACTGCGGGTTTCTTGATCACGATTCACAACAGAAGAACCAACATTGAAAGGAACTTGAAAATTGTTAATAATGATATTCTCAGTCCTATAGACTGATGGTCTCACAGACCTCATTAAAACTCATTCATTCAATTACTTAGGCTCCTCAGTCCCATAGACTGATGGTCTCATAGACCTCATTTAAACTCACTCATTCATTCAATTACTTAGGCTCCTCAGTACCATAGACTGATGGTCTCATAGACCTCATTAAAACTCACTCATTCAAATACTTAGGCTCCTCTGAAAGGCTAGCACTTCTGCACTTGGGTAGGAAGAATGGTGAAGGGGAAGTTGCCATAGTTTGGGTACCTTTGGCGTTGTGCTCAAATTCATTTTTCAAGGCTGATTTGATGATGGACGTTCCATTATAAAACATACACAGTAAAAACCAAAATCAATCTTTCACACTTATTTTGGGTTTCAATGAAGAAAAATGAGTTCACCATCAACAATAACAAACACTTGTACAATGCCATCAATATTATACGGATGTAGACTACTTTTTTAATTTTTAGGACTGAATTTCCTGAACATGAAAGCCCACAAGGAAAAACCTGCTGCCTAGTTTAACTCATTCTTATTCCATTTCTATTTTTAGGATACAAAAACGCCTAAAGCTTCTTCCTGGCAAAAGAACAAAATCCAAGAAATCAGACTGGCTATTTATAGAAAAAAATCAACTGGGCTGACATAAAAAAGGATTCCATTAATTGGGTACTGCCACAAAGTGCTAAAAATTGAAGTTTACCATTTATTAGAAATGTCTAGGTTTGTTTGTATGCTTGTTTGCTGGAAGGCCACTTTTAACCAGAAGTTAATATGTAGTGGGGATCGGTGAGGATCAGAGTTGAAGTAGAGTTAAAAGTCCATTTGTCTTGTAGCAGCTGTAGCATCTTTTATGCATTTTTATTTTCGTCCTTTTTATCTTTAGCCCTCGGTTCTATGCTCTTTGTCTCGAACGTCGTTTAGCCCCTTTTCCTTCCTTTGTTTATATTGGGCCCCTGACCAACCGCTTTATTTGTTGTACGGGCCTGCCGTTTTATTTGTTGTTGCAGGCTTGACTTTTCACCTTCCGCCTGTTTCCATAAACAACGGCTACCGAGACGTACGGCCCGGCGGGCCCACTGTTTTCATTCTACCTGTCTTTCTCAATTTATTTTTCCTTTAAAATTCGTTCGGTGGACCAACTGCTCGCTCCCCGCATATTAAACTAGTAGTTATTAATGCTTTTTAAAGTTTCCAGAAAAAGGAAAGAGCCCAGAATGTTGGATTGGAAGGCCAAAGCTGTGAATTAAAGGTAGGTTTTCTCTACTTTTGTTATGGACTGATACTGTAGTTACTTCCCCTACCGTTTTCTGAAGGGGGCGAACAAAAATATCTGATTGGGTGTTGTAAAATTTTTGAGGTTTTTATGTTTAGGTTCTCATGGATTTTATAGTACCAGGCAATGCTAAAAGTTTTAGCTCAGAAATTTTAATGCATTGGTAATAGGATTCCCATATATTTTTTTAACTTAGGTGAAGAAGTTTAGTTGGGTCTTAATTAGTGTTTTAGCTCAGAATTTTTAGTGTCCTGGTATCCCTAGTTAAAGCTTTTAGCTCAGAATTTTTAGTGCCCTGGTATCTCATATATTTTTATTAAGAGTTAATTAGGTTAAGAAATTTAGTTGGGTTTTCAATTTTTAAAGCTATTTTATCCCATGTATTTTTTAATAGGAGAGTTAATTAGGTTAATTTAGTTGCTGTGGTATCCCATATGTTTTCTAGGAGTTAATTAGGTTATGAAATTTTGTTGGGTCTTAAATATATGTTAGCTCAAATTTTTAGTGGCGGTGCGTCATGAAATTTAGTTGGGTTTAAAAAAAAATTTAGCCCAGAATTTTTAGTGCGGTGCGTTATGAAATTTTTTTCAGCTCAGAAATTTAGTGCGCTGGGAGCCCATACATATTTTTAGCATGAGTGTAGGAGTTAATTAGGTTAAGAAATTTAGTTGGGTTTTAAATTTTAAGAGTTAATTAGGTTAAGAAATATAGTTGGGCCTTCAATTTTTTTTAGCTTATAATTTTCAGTGGGCTGATATCCTATATAATAAGTTTTCAGTGGGGTGATTTCCCAAACATTTTATAATTGGGTTAAGAAATTTAATAACAATGCTAAAAACTTTAGCTCAGAATTTTTATTGGGCTGGTCATTCCTTAGGATTAATGTTAAGAAATCTAGTCGGGTTTTAAATTTCTTTAAGCCTTTTATAATAGATGGTCCCATAGATCAGTAGCATTAGCAATAGCAGGCGATGCTAAACATATTTTTTATTGGGCTGGTTATTCCAATAGAATATAAGCAGTAGTGGTCCCATAGATTTTATAGTAGCAGGCAATTTTAGCTCAGAAATTGTAGTGGGCTTGCCATCCCATACATTTTTAGCAGTATTCAATGTTAAGATATTTATTTGAGAATTTCAGACGCTTTCTAATAATATTATTTAGAAAGAAAAATCCTGTAAACTAGTTGTGACACTTTTAGCTTCAGTTCAAAGGCTGTCATTTTGCATCTGAGAATTAAAAAGTAAACTTAAATTATAAGATTTTATTTTATTTGGTAGGAGTTGTTTTTTAATCTCATGGAACCCATGTATAGGACCGCTTCCTTAGTGCGCTTATGTACCATCTGGTCCCATTATTTTGTGATGATTTTTAATATAAATACATATTATAATTGGTGTAATGAAAGAGATTAAATTTTTTATTTCAATCCCACTAAAATGAGAAATCTAATTAACAGTATTATTTAATAGATACAATCTGAGTGGATTGTAATTAATTAATCTTACAATCTGTAAGAGAAGTTTGACCGATAAGTCATCACATGGTTCTATAGTTTCGCCGCTGGAGAAAGAGAAGAGGTTATAGAGCTAGAGAGCATGAATAGATGCTTTAAAAAATTATATAACATTTTTTTATATATGAAATGGAAAATCCTTGTTACAGTAACATGTGCACGTATTATGCATATTTTCAATTACATTTTTAAGCATGCCATCTTTTTAAAATTATAGTAAATATATAATAATATATGTACTCTATTGATTACAAAAAATGGGCATCCAACTCAACCCTCGCTGTTGTTAACCTCTACTATTCCTCGCTGTTGCTAACCTCAACTATTCCTGTTAGCCACACAATTCATAAATAAGCGGTTATGAAGTTACAAATGACTAACATATAATCTAAAATTAGTTTATGCTTTTCTTTTAACTTTTTTGGTTCATCTAGCCAAATGACTAACATATTATCTAAAATTAGTTTATGCTTTTGTTTTAACTTTTTTGGGTCATCTAGCCAAACGTCAATATGGGATCCTCTAGTCAAAGCTTACATGGGAATTGTTTTCAAATCTATATATCATTTGTATAAATCAAACCCTTTCAAAAGTTGACAAATGGAATAATCTCCTTTATATATTGTTTGTTTGAGACCCCTTTCTATATATTAGAATGGGGTTATTTTATGGTTATCTTAGTTATTCTACTTTATATATTCTAAGTTGCCGATCCCGGGTTCGGGTTCGGGTTCACGGATTTGATGGGTATATATATATATATATATACACATTGATATATTAAAATTATATATTTATATATACATCATAGATTCATACATGTAACATGTTTAATGTTCATTCATCGTTGGTTCAAAACTTCAAACATATAATAATAATAATAATAAGTTAGCGTGATACTCATAATTTCATGATTCAATAATTGCCAATAAAATTATAAATAAAATACCTCATATATCATATTCATACTTTGCAAAAGTCTCAAAATGTCATTACAAAATGGAAATTTAAATTACAGGTCAAATTACATATTTAACATTCAAATTCATTTGCTTTATGATTGAAATAAGGGTTTTAGATTTAAAAAAAAATTAAAAATGGCATGTGGGGCTTGTTTTTGGGCGCCCACAGCCTTGGGTGCATGTGGATTCCGCCGGATTCCAGCAGGGTCCTTCATGGGTGGATGGATTCCCTGTGGGTCCTCCAAACCGTAACAGTACTGGAATTAGATTCCGGGCCCATTTAGAGGAATCCGGTATCTTAGTATATATTGTTTGTTTGTGCATGAGATCCATATATCTTAGAATGGGGTTATTTTATAGTTATCTTAGTCTTTCTTTGATATTTGGGAGCATATAGACGAATTTTAGAGGAAAACTTAAAAAATAAAATAAAATTCTCCTATTCAAATAATATATAAATATATTTAAAAGATGAAAATTAATTTAATCAACCACACAATTATACCAAAAGTCCTTTCTACATCTAATAAATTTTAAATATAATTTTGGGTGTTTAGATATAAAATGACATGGCTTGACACATTATATTTAGAGTTCATAAATGAATGAAGTTATGTAATGAAATTCTAAATGAATAGTAGCAAGAGATTAGATTATATGATAGAGATTAGATTATATGATAGAGATTAGAAACCTAGAAACTAAGAGTGGGAGGACTTAACTAAGTTTGATGGTTGAAAAAGAGTTGTTTGTTGTTTTGATCATAACTTTTTAATTGTAGTTCATAATAACTTGAATTGGATGTGTTCGAAGTAGAATGTTAGAACTTGAATTGGATCATTGAATTGGATTGCATTTTTTTTTCGACTTAGATGCAACCATGTGTTGATCTAGTCCACACTTTGTGATTCCGTCTTGTGTGGCATGATTCCATCCTAAATGGAATTTGGGGCGGGGCATCCTAAATGGAATTTGGGGCGGGGCATCCTAAATGGAATTTGGGGACCTTCAATGCTAGAGGAGAAGAGAGATTGATTTCTTTACTAGTTAAGCCCCTAGAATACTTAATAGGTGGTACTAAGCAACACCGTGGGGACCTTCTAGGCTAGAGGATAAGAGAGATTGATGTCCTTACGAGTTAGGCCCCTAGAATAATTGAAAATGGGTGGTACTAAGCAACATAATGGGGACCTATGCTAGAGGAGAGGAGAGACTGATGTCCTTACTAGTTAGGCCCCAAGATTAATTTGATAAAAGATTGAATTAAACATTAAAACAAAGATGTTGGATGCTGATGCCAATAAATTAATTTGCATTAAGTGGCTAATATGTGAAGGTGTTGTAATTGTTGATTAGTTGTTCTCTTTAGATTCTATTCTATCTATCTCATCTTGTGATGACAAAAAAACAACGAAAATGATGTTAGGCATTAGGCTTATAACTCAAGGTTTTTAGGACTTGCAACCACTTAAGAATGTAAACATTGTACAAATTGGTTTATTCTAGAAGGGTCTCCTCAAGAACACAAGCATGTATACACGATGGTGTGAAATTAGGCGAGGATGAATGCCAAAGTAGCAATAATTGAAAATAATTTTGATCAATAGGAAGATTTTTAGGACTTGGGGCCACTGCTGTGAAACTAGGTGTGTACGAATTGGTTAATTCTAGAAGGGTCTCCTCAAGAACACAAACATATACAATGGTGTGAAACTAGTTGGGGATGAATGCCAAAGTAGAAATAAATGAGAGTATTTATAATCAAAAGATATGAAGCATCTACAATATGAGTTAGTGGAACAAATAAGTCCTCTAAACTTGTAAAAATTGGTCTAATGGAATTTGACTTGGTGAAACAAGTAAATCCTCCCAAGTTGTGAAAATTGCCTTATGGATTGAAACGAGATTTTAGTAATAATATGCCTCATCAAATTGTTTGCACTAAGGAAAATTGAGGAGACAAATAAAATAGTGACGGAAAATTGACCCTAAAAATAAAGTTTGAGATGTAAATGTAAAATTGAGCAAATAATGCATGCTTATTTGTGGGTGTCATCAATGTGAATGAAGAATGTGGATAAAAAGATGCTCCCATGTTTTCTTCTAGATGATAAAGGTTGATGACACAAAACTTGCAACAAGAAACGTCTGCATACTTATTTGTGGGTGTCATCAACGTGAATGAAGATTGTGGATAAAAAGATGCTCCCATGTTTTCCATTAAATGATTAAGGCCGATAACACTAAACTTGCAACAAGAAACAATGCCTTATGCCCAAGTGGCAAGATGAAGTGAAAATCATAAAAAGAATACAACTATTTCATACACAACTGTGGTATGATGAGCGAGAAAAACATATGATAAATATTGAAAATAAGATTAATTATTAATTTTAATGAAATCAAGTGGACACGTGGGTCTTCAATAGGGATCACGAGATGTGGCACATATAAATGAATGCCCAAGTGGCAAGATGAAGTGAAAATCATAAAAATAATACAACTATTTCATACACAACTGTGGTATGATGAGCGAGAAAAACATATGATAAATATTGAAAATAAGATTAATTATTAATTTCAATGAAATCAAGTGGACACATGGGTCTTCAATAGGGATCACGAGATGTGGCACATATAAATCAATGCCCTAATGGAACTATTTTGTGTTGCGTCGATGATGTATATAATCATGAAATGTTTCTTTATGAACATAAACAATGTATAATGTGTTGATAACCTGATTGTGATACAGTTTTTGAAATAATTGGTCCTTCATGAATTTCATTAGCGGGTATTTGTTTATGTATCTTTCATTAGCATAGTTTTTGCTAGCTTCATGTTTGATAGCTTCATGTGCTTTGATGTAAGATGTTCTAGGTATAATATTGGAATTTTCGCTGACCAATATCCTCATTATCACTTACATTAGAAGGATCATACTAAAGATGTATTTTCGTGAAGATAAACATTCTCTGCTTGTATCACACTTTTCTCAATAAGATCTTGAATCTTATGCTTGAGTGTGATTCATCTATGCATAGTATGTCCACGTGTTAGATGATAATAACGAAACTAATTAAGCCTTCAAATGTAACGAGGCGACTTTAGATGTACCAATTGGATTAGCGGGAGTTATTTTGATGAGTTGATTTTGTAGTTGTTTTAAAACGGTGTTGGAGCGTCCTTCTATGTAGTGAAATCTCTTTGAAGGATGTTTACATGATGATGATCATTGTTTCTATTTTTGATATCTTTCTTCTTGCTGCCATTTTCAAAATTTGACTCTAATGAGAACTCCTGGGAGCAAGGGGAAGTGCTTGATATGCCATCATGTAATAAATCATTTTCTAATAAGCCAAGCTCACTATGAGCATATTCTAGCACATACCTCAACAAATGGATGATGAATATTGAAGATTTTTTTGACAACTGAACCTTAAAACTCAGTGTCTCCCCTGTGTTCTAGGGAGAGGATCTAGTAGTTGCGCACCCTAACTTCACGCTTCTTAAATCTTATGTGGAAAAATCACTCCCAAATTTTTACAGCTACTTGGCAAGTCCCCTATTTCTAACTAAGGTTTTAGGGCCGCATAATCAAATATGATACCACATCAGGATGCTTTTTGCCAAGGTGACCAACAAGGTCCAAAAAAATGAGACCAATACCTGTGCACTAAGTCATGTTTTATTGGTGCACTGATGTCGCATCACATGATTTGTTACTTTTTAGATCTAATGAATACATCTCATTCAATTATGAGTACTCGTTATCTACAATAACACCTTTGAAGTTACAACTATTAGAATACATACATCTCATTCAATTATGAGTACTTGTTATCAAGTACTTGTTATCAACAATAACACCTTTGAAGTTACAACTATTGGAACACATTCAAGTACTGGATCCTTTCCCCTAATAGTTGGAAACTCATTTTAGCTATCATAGATAAAAATCCAAGCATATATGATTGTCTTTGTTTTCCATGTTTGCATTTATGTTACTTTTTCTATTGTTACCTTAAGCAAAAATTGAAAATGATCAATGAAAGTGTTGACTTACTCTCCCAAAGAAGAACTGAAATCAAGTTCAGTGGTAATAACCTAGCAAGTAGTTTGCCCTCATAAAAATAATCTAAGCATGTAGTTTGAAGGAAGATATAATAATTAAATCAATGATAGTGTTGACTAACTCTTTCAAGGAAGAACTGAAATCAAAGTTCAGTGGTAATAACCTTACCTCGAAAGTAGTTTGTCCTCAAAAATAAGCTAAACATGCAGTTTTGAAGGAAGATATAAGAATTAATGGATCTTCTCTAACATTATACGTTGCGAAACTGGATGGCACATGTATTGATCTGAATTATGAATCAGATTACAATACCTGGTGTGATACCTGCGGTATTGTCAAGTTCAATATAAAAACTAGAAGATTAACAACAAAATTGCAAGCCAAAAAGTGATCCATTCTATTCGAAATTGGAGTTTATACAAAATTGATGGATCCCAAGGGTCACTAGAACCTCTTGGAAACGAAATGAAGAGTCCTCATAATGTTTATTACAAATAAACTATTAAAAATTTTCAAAAATATAAAAAAACTATAAAAATAGGCCCACTTGGAGAAGGCATAACTTTCTAGTCCTAGCTTCGAATTGCGAACCGTTTACTTCGTTGGAAAGGTCTTCAATAAATCTCGAACCAAAATTGGGAGGTCACACCAAGATGAGCCCTCCCTGAGGAAGATAGGTCCCAAAATGCCCCAAAGACATTCAAAAATGTAGTTTACTGAAACATAGAAAATACCGAAAAATTGGATTTCAGTATTTTCCCAATTCTATCCTAACCATTCCTCCTCCCTTGAGAGGCAATGGGCGCCATTGCACTAATCTGTTGCAACAGATGAGGGAATTGTTCTTCTATTTGTTCCTTAGTTAACCACTTGCCTTGATGAGAATGCTGACCAGCTCTAACCACCCGATAAAAAGGAATGTTCTGATTTCTCAAAGTCTTTAAAATGACTTCAGTAACTTGGTCACACTGGACTAGAGCTGTAGTAGATGGATTTAATTCTGTAGCTTGAATGTGTTCAGTGGCTTGGGAAATGTCCAACAAAAGAGGAAAATAGGGTCTCAACAATTCCACATTGAAAACTGGATGCAGTCCCAAAAATGATGGCAAATTAAGTTCAAAAGCATTCTCACCAACTTGTTTCACAATAGTATACGGGCCATAACGAAGAGGACAAAGCTTCTTGTTTGGTCCGTGAAGGCGCTCTTTCTGAAGATGTAAACATATCTTGTCACCAATTTGAAATTGATGAGGAGTTCTATGTTTATCATGCCTTTCCTTATACTTCTGATTACTTTGCTCCACAATCTCATGAACTTGCTGATGTAGGTGTCTAATGTTATCAATGAATTTTTCTGCTTTATCTACCTCCTTGTCAGCATTCAATAGACTATCATATTGCAGAACCGATAGTGCTACATCCATAGGTGCCAATGGTTGATACCAAGACAACCTCAAATGGACTATGCCCTGTAGTACTATGGAGTGCACGGTTGTAGCTGTGTTGCATGTAGGGTAAGCTTTCATCCTATGTGCAAAGATGTTTTGAATAATACATCCATAAGATATGAATGATCATTTGATTCACCACTTTTGTCTGCCCATCTGTTTGAGGATGGAATGCTGTGGACTTTGTCAACTTTGTGTCCATTTTAGCCCATAGTGCAGACCAAAAATTGATGATGAACCTGCTATCCCTATTAGAAATAATGCTTTTTGGCAAACCAAAATGAACCCAAACATGTTCAAAAAATAACTTGGTAGTCTCTTCGGCATAAATCTTCTTTTTACGTGCCACCATGATAGCCATTTTAGAAAACCTATCTACCACAACATATACACTATCATGCCCCCGCCTGGTAGTTGGAAGCTCAGACATAAAATCCATTGAAACAGACTGCTATGGCTTATCAGGAATAGGTAACGGTAAATATAGACCCAACTTACGGTTTGTTGGCTATGCAATTGCAAAGGCTGTACAAGCTTGTATATATATGAAATGATATCCTGCTTCATTTTTGGCCAATAGAAATACTTTTGAAGGATAGTAGTAGTCTCACCAATACCAAAATGTCCTGCAACACGACTATAGTGAGCTTCCCATATCATTTTCTTCCATTCCTCGATGGGTACACATATATGACCAACACGACAAAGCAATCCATCCTGCAAGTGAAAATCAGAGACAAACTTTTCTTCTACCAAATTACTATAGATGTTAGCAAAATCAGGGTCAACACCATATAGTTGTTTCCAAGTGGATGATTGATGACCACATGAATCCAATACCATTGTCAAACCTGCAATTGGAGGCCTACTCAAACAATCTGCCACTTTGTTACTGCTTCCTTTTTTATGACGAATGTTGAGGTGAAATTGTTGTAGATAAGCTGATGTCTATCATTCTGCAACTTCCTTTGTGTTTGCAAGAATTGAAGAGGTTTATGGTCTGTATGTATGACAGTTTCCTTTCACAGTATATAATGTTTCCATTGTTTGCAGGCTTGAACAATAGCATACGACTCCTTGTCATAGGTGGGGTACCTATGTACTGTATTTGAGAAAGTTTCACTATGATAGGCAACAGGATGCCCATGTTGCATGAGTACCGCACCAAGAGCGTAATCAGATGCATCTGTTTCTATCTCAAATGATTGTTGCAGATCTGGGAGGACCAGTACTGGTGTTGAACATAATCTTTTCTTTAATTCCTCAAATGCTCGTTGCTTTGCCTTTGTTCACTGAAATTTTTCTTTTGCTCAACCCCTTAGTGATTGATTAAGAGGCCATGATATATGTGAGAAAGCAAACACAAATCTGCGATAGAAGTTGGCTAAGACCAAGAAGCTGTGAAGCTCTGTGAAAGTTTTAGGAGATGGCCAATCTCTGATTATTTGAATCTTTGTTGGGTCAACATGAACACCCTTAGTATCAATGATATACCCTAAGTATTGAATACTCTGCATACCAAAAGAGCACTTCTCAATGT
>MU227475.1:1635775-1676233 GCA_018584345.1 Thuja plicata | reverse complement strand
ATGAATGGTCTAAGCACATCATTCATCAACCTCATAAATGTGGCTGGGGCATTTGTTAGGCCAAAAGGCATAACCAACCATTCAAACAAACCTTCCTTAGATTTAAATGCAGTCTTCCACACATCTGTTGGATTTATTGGTACTTGGTGATATCCAGACTTCAAGTCAATTTTTGTAAAGAACTTAGCACCCCTAAGTTGGTCCAACAAATCATCAATTTGAGGGATTGGATATCTATTTTTCACAAAGATTTTGTTCAATGCCTATAATCAATTCAAAGTCTCCATGTCCCATCTTTCTTTTTAGCAAAGACAATTGGACTGCCACAGGGTGAAGCACTTGGACGAATGTGTCCTTTCCGAATCAACTCTTGAATTTGTCTCTTGATTTCATCATTTTCCAAAACTGACCTCCTATATATTGGCTCATGTGGCAGTGGTGTGCCTGGGATTAAATCAATAGAGTGCTCGACTTGACAGTGTGTTGGAACTCCCACTGGTGGTTTAAACACACTATGATATTCTTTCAAAATTTTATCCATTTGATTTTGTTGATTTGCTGTTGTGGTTACCTTAGCATGTGTATTAAGGACAACTAACTTTGTTTGTTCAAAGCGAATCATGAGCAGAACAAAAGCTCGAGTTTCAGCAATCAAGCGTTTACATTGTTTAGCACTAATTAAAGAAGTAGTTTGTGTTGGACATACCTCTGGTATTTGATACCTCTTCCCACCGAGCTTGATTGTAACACTACGTAGCCTAGATTCATACACACCATGCCTCTGATACATGTATGGCTGTCCCAGCAAGACATCACATACATCCAACGGTGCTATATCACATATCACTTCATCCTTGAAAGGCTTGATTGAATATGACAAACGACACTGTTGATTTATTTGAATATCTTGTCCCTCATTTACCCATCCCATAGAGTATGGTTGTGGGTGTCTTGTCACTTCCAAATTTAATCTTTTGACTGTCTCCCTAGAGATCAAATTCTTTTGGCTCCCATTGTTAACAATAAAATGTAGAGGCTTTCCATCAACCCACATCTTTGAATGAAAAAGTCTCTCTTCATCTTCATGAGGCAATACTTTAGCAGTTGCAACTATGGCATATGGGTTTGCTTCTATGACAAAATCATTCTCCTTTTTCTCAGAAGTATCTATTGGTGATGATTCAGGTTCAACTTCCTCTCCTCGTATTTCTGTAATCAGATTTTTAATACTTCAACAATCCTTTGTATTATGGGTTGGGGACTTATGCATCTCACACCACATGCCTGTATCTGTTTTTGTCTTTTTAGCAGCCCACCATGTGTTCTTAGGTGAATTTGAGTGAGGTTCCTTGTTCACCTGTTTTCCTGCAGATTTATTGCCACCTTCAAACTTGGCTTATTGTTTGCAATGTAGCCCCTCTTCCCTTTCTACTTGATTTTCTCTTCAATTTTTGTAGCATATTTATAGGCAGTTGCCAATGTCTCAATATTCAAAAAATCCATCTCTGTTTGAATATACCTGTGAAGCCCACTATGATATTTCAGAATTCGACGCTTCTCTGAATCCTCAATACCAAGTTTTTGCGAAAGTGAATGGAATATATTGGTGTAATCTTGCACAGACTGATCCCTCTTTTGTCGAAGCAGCTGCCATTCTATGTATTTCTGTTCATATACATCCTTAGGAAAGTATGCTTCTTTTATGTATTCCACAAATTCTCCCCATATGGGCTTCTTATCAAGAGATATTCCTAAGCCATCTTCATCAGATAATTCTTGTTCTTTATTTGCTAATTTGGCTTCCCATGCTAATTTCACATGGGTTTCAGCTTTTGAGGAGAGCAAATGTTATTTTTTCTCCATCTGAGAAATTATTTACAAAAAAGTATCTATCCAATTTTGATAACCAGTTATCAACAACTTCAATTTCAGCATCGATTTTTCCTTCAAAATTTGGGATGTCAAAATTTACCTGCACTTTGGAAGGGGTATTTCCATGGAACGGCGTTCCTGATCCAGAGGGTTGTTGATTCTGTAGAAGGCGTGAAAATTGACTCATCATCTCCTCTCATTGCTTATTTAAAACCTCTTCCACCAATTGCTTCATAGCATCGTCTGACATCTTAGATCGTGTGCGTCTCAAAGGTGGATATTTTGATAAATCTTGTGTATCCAATCCTAATCTTTGGTAGGAGGACCTTGTGTAAATTGGTCTAAAGGAGCGTTCCCGCTCTGATACCACTGATCTGAATTATGAATCAGATTACAATACCTGATGTGATACCTGCAGTATTGTCTAGTTCAATATAAAAACCAGAAGATTAACAACATAATTGCAAGCCAAAAAGTAATCCATCTATTCGAAATTGGAGTTTATACAAAATTGATGGATCCCAAGGGTCACTAGAACCTGACCCTAGAACCTCTTGGAAACGAAATGAAGAGTCCTCATAATGTTTATTACAAATAGACTATTAAAAACTTCCAAAAATATAAAAAAAACTATATATAAAAATAGGCCCACTTGGAGAAGGCATAACTTTCTAGTCCTAGCTCCGAATTGCGAACCGTTTACTCCATTGGAAAGGTCTTCAATAAATTTCAAACCAAAACTAGGAGGTCACACCTCCCCGAGGAAGATAGGGACCAAAATGCCCTGAACACCTTCAAAAATGCAATTTACTGAAACATAGAAAATACCGAAAAATTGGATTTCAGTATTTTCCCAATTCCATTTTGATCATGTATGCATGCCAATTGCCAATGGTTTACGTAGTTTGTCACTCGTGTAATCCTTATTGGGAGTTTTTTTTCAAATCAATATACAATTCTCTTTATTTTGTAATTTACTCATAATGATGGGTGGGAAAGATTGTGTGGTGTAGAAAAAACACGGGTTAGAGGTGGTATCATAAATAATGTGCCATATAGCCTTATGTTTATCTATCCAATTTTCTCCATTTTGTAATGTGCTTATGATGGTGGGTGTGATAGATTGTGTGTTGTAGAAAAAAAATTAGGGCTAGAAATGGTATCATCAATAATTGTGCTCTATAGCCTATGTGTATTCATGCCATGTATAAGGGTTATCTGACGTTTGAATATCATTCTCATGTAATCCTGGTAAAAGTTGTAAGAGATCATAACAAGGTTCTACTTTCCTGTGTTTAAACCACGGGTTTCTGATTTTGGTCAATAGGATATAAGGGTCATCTGAGGTTTGAATATCATTCTCATGTAATCCTAGTAAAAGTTGTAAGAGATCATAACAAGATTCTACTTTCCTGTGTTTAAACCACGGGTTTCTGATTTTGGTCAATAGGATATGAGACATCATAATAATCACAGAACTCAAAAGATGCATTGTGAGAAGGCATGGTATTGTCCACATTGGCAACCAAATTTGGTGTATTAACATGACACGTGATAAGTTCACAGGATCTCCTAAGAAATGGCCACTTGAGGACTAGAGGTTGAAAGATTAGAATTTCTAGACTGACACACAGATAAGTTCACAAGATCTCCTAAGAAATGGCCAGTAGAGGACTAGAGGTTGAAAGATAATAATTTCTAGACGAGCATGCTCTAGGGCCAAGAATAAAGTAATCCATGAAAACAAATGACAAAGCATGGAATGCTGTGTAATAATTACGTCATGTATCAAACTATTGTCTTGCTTTCCCAACCGATATTTCTCCAAATGCAATTCTTTCATGTCACATGATTATTTATATGCTTGTAATATGAAAATAAAAAGGATCTACCATGTAACAGTATCTTCATTCTCACTAAATGCCTCTAGCATTGGGTCTCTAACAATGTGTGCATTGGATATAACATTGACCACATCATGATGAAACAGGGAACCATCAAATAATAGCGGCCTAAACAAGTATCATTAAAGCTTGTTGCTAAATACGTCACCAAATAGACCATAAGCCAACGGATATAAAGGACTATCATGAGTTACACGAGGGACTATCATCACGGGATCTAGCAATATCATGAATATTTGAACAATGTGGATACCATCATCCCTGGAAACCAGGATGTACTGAAGGCATTAATCACTGTCACATTCCATTAAAGAAGTGTCATCAATCATAGTGGCAAAAATAGTGAGTTTGTTTAGGATGAAGGATAAGGTGTCCATGACTATGATCTAAGATCTAACTGAAGCATACAAGGGGGTGATTGGCAATAACGTGCCAAACCCCCTAGGTAAGAAAAGTAATTGCACAAGAGAAACTCCGGTATGATGAACAGTAAAATCAGAATCTAAATCTGAAATATTTGTGGACGTTTGTTATTCACCCGTAGGCCCCAAAATGTAAACCAGTAAAGGCATTTGAAAAGAAGTGTGCAATGAGAGCGTACACGAGAAATTCATAAATGATGAACACTAAAATCAGAAAAAATTAGAATCTAGATTCTAAATCGAAGATATGTGTGGAGGTGAGAGAAACCTTTAAATATGAACCAGTAAAGACATTTAAAGGTCCTCAGGATTTTATGCTAGAAAGTGATCATGTTGTGATTTGATCCACATGTCACAATTCTGTCCTCTTTGGAATTTGACCTTTGATAAAAGTAGAGAGTGTATGTTTGGTGAAATATACTTGTGTAATGAAACTAGGTGGTGCTAAGAAACATTATTGGGGCTTGCTATGGTGGAAGGGAGGAGAACTTCGTTGCTTATAGTTGTCAGGGTTTTGGATTTATTAAGAAAGATGAAGTATATATTAAAATAGGGACATTGGATGCTAATATAGACAAAATAATTCTAGAATATATGCAAGTGTTAATGTATTTGCTGCTCTAATTATTTGATTAAATGTTCTTCGATTTTTCAGTCTACGTCGATAAAAAATCGAGTAGAATGATTCCTATAAATACACAACTTTAGATATATACATCAACTACTTAAGAGCATAAGCAAATGTGTAAATTTGATAGTTCTAAAAGGCTCCCTAAGAACATAAACAAAAAAGGAAAGCACTTTTTCTTCTGCAACGAATCTATTACTCTGTTATTTCATACACGCCTTTATAAGATTCTATTTTTTATAAGGTAATAACTGTCGATACAAAGTGAGGTAACCTTTTTCACTTTGCTCAAGCATGCATTACATCTAACTTTTCCCCTTGAATAATTCCCTCTCATTTGTGTTTTTGCAAAGTCGAGCTCTGCTCCAATGACTCACCAGTTTAAACCAATGTTAACCCGAGTTTCTGTGACGAGGACGGCAGGGGACGGGGGACAGGTTTCCGGGACAGCAAATTTTTTTGCCAAGTTTGGGGACGGCAGGGGATGGCAGGGGACGACAAAGGGGACATATAACTTTTCCCCTTGAATAATTCCCTCTCATTTGTGTTTTTGCAAAGTCGAGCTCTGCCCCAATGACGCACCAGTTTAAACCAGTGTTACCCCGAGTTTCTGGAACGGGGATGGCAGGGGACAGGGGGACAGGTTTCCGGGACAACAAATTTTTTTGCCTAGTTTGGGGACAGCAGGGGACGGCAAAGGGGACACCTATATAAATATAGGGAAATTTGCATATATACATTACATTCATATGAAAGCATGGATAAAGCATGTCATTTAAACATCATACTCATAGAACCTTAACATACAACATTTCAATATTCAAACTCAATACTCAATATGCATTCATAATTCGAAATTCATTGTCAATGTGCATGTAATACTAAAATAAAAAACATACAAAAATTGAAATACACCCAAGAACAAAATTCGGACTTCATTGTCAATAGCAACAAGAACAATAACCCACCTTCCAAATTGAAGCACACTACTATCATTTAGGTTTGATATAAATTATTGGTGTACACATTGTAGGCATAGCGTTACAATTGCTTTGGAAGATAATCATTTGCACATTAGTGCCAGTCTATGAGATTACATTCCTATGAAATACTAACATGAAAAACCTTGGAAACTGTGTTGGAGTTGACTGTTGCAGGTTTGACATCGACGCCAAAAAGGGCTGCTACAGATAGTGGATCAAGTATATGTCTCCCAATGCTCTTCTCACTCTAGACCACATTCTCCAATGATCTAAATTGAGGTTACACCGTTACTCCCCTAAAACTACACCTCTAGTTCATTGTAAGTGGACTGATATTAATACGAACAAGTTTGCTATACAGTTCCGATCATGATATAGGTCTGTTACAGCAAGATGGCACCTTGATGCAACCTCCACTTTTCACCAAATCTTCCACAAAGGACCCAAAACAACACAAAACCAACCTAGGACTGATGTATTGCCACAAAATGACATAAAGATGCATGTTCCAGATCTTTAATGCACTTTTCATACTTTCCCAAAACCTTGCAAATAGTCTGCTATATGATTTCGAGCATGTAGCATGACTGTAACAACATTCTCGATTTAACAAATTTTAATGTAATGTTGCCAAATACTAATTAGAGGACCCCAAATAGTAGGAATTAATTATCAAACAATAATCAGCATAATAGGGCAAACTTGGCAGGAGGGGTCCACTTTAAAATTAAAAAAGAAAGGGTTTTATATAAGAAAAATATTTTATTTTTAAGTGCTGATGTAGCCTATCCTATTGGGGACGCCCAACCATCCCGGGGACTTCCAAGGCGTCCCCTAGGTGACCCCAGCCGTCTCGGGGACTTCTAGCCGTCCCCCCAATTTTGGGCGACGTCCCCTATCATTTTTTCAAAATCAGGGACGGGGTGGGGACTTCCCCTAGCCATCCCTAGTCCTGGAAACGTCCCCGTTCCGGAAACGAAGGGTTTTAGGCCGGGGACGCGTCCCCAGGTAACACTGGTTTAGGCTCATTGTGAGTCTTTGAATGACTAAGTTGTTATTAACCTTAAACAGCACGACACATCAATGATGTATGCCTCTTTCATCACATTCAATTGTATTGTAGATTGACCTGGATCATTCATGGCTTTCAACAATCCATCAACATTAGATTTATGTTTATCTTACTGTCAGACTGCCCCTTGTTCAGGTTGACTGTAGCCCATTTTAGTAATGTCTCATCCTTGATACGATCAACAAGGGCCTTTTCTAAAGTTCTAAATCTTGCTCAGCACTCACTTGAGTTCCTGCATCCACCACATACCCTTCATCCATCGACTTTCCTAGTTTTAGATCATCCTCCAGTGCTACAAATTACTCGTGCAGATTTTCCACTGACTAATAATTTGTCATCTGTTCTTTCTGCTTTTCCATGATAGATTTAGATGGATAATTTTGCTTTTCCCAAACGACTGCTTTGTCAAGATGTAGGAGTGACCTCCTCAAACTTTATCCTTTGGTCATCACTCATCCTTAGGAGCATAATAAAATTGGATAAGAAAATTGGAAGAGTGGTGAACGAAAAACAAAGAAAGCAAAGCATTTTTTTGGCTCCCAAGCATCACACATCTTCTCACAACCCAATCTTTACTATCAGCCATAGAAACGCTCCATTGAAAGGAGAAAGAAAAATCCATTCTATTCTTCGCTAAAGAGCAAGAAAAAGGAGAGATTATCCTTGATGAAATACACCATATAGGGCGACATAGGGCCATTCTTTCCTTTATAGCTTCGCTGGCTTTGTTGAGAGTGTGGCATAAACCCAGAGACAAATAAAATTGTATGCACTAGTTCAAGCAACGAAAATGTGGAGGCACTGCTTGTATGCCAAAGAAACTATAGTGCACATTGATCATTATCATCTACAGTATTTACAGGCACATAATATATTACAAAAAGCAAGGCACTACAAAATATTCTTGCAACAATTCGATTTGGTGATCAAATAATAAAAGATACTAATTTGGTCGTGGATATGCTGTCTAGGCCGCCTATTTTCAAACCATTTTCAGCTATTGTTATGCTGACAGAAATAGAGACTTTTACAAAAGACGCATATGTGGAAGACTATGTAAATGACAAAGACTTAGGTAGGAAGTTCAAAGAATTTAAGACTCGAGGACTTGTGAAAAGAAATTAAGACTTACTCGAGGACTGACAAAAAGCAATTTAGACTGTTTAGTTCAAAGATCATTTGCTTTTCAAGTTAGGAAAACTATGTGCCAAAGGCGTAAAGAATTTTTCTAAGATATGGCCTTTCACTATTTTGGAGGCCATACTGTGGAAATGCTTTTAAACTTGTTCTACACCTTCAACCCGTTGTTTTTTTTTTTGCCGGATGAGAAGAAACTCTAGCCCCCTTATTCTAGGGGGCACATTAATAAAGCACCTTTAACTAATAGACCAACTACCTTAGAATTGTAGGGGCTTAATTAACCAGCTTGCTAGAATAAGGTTGGGTGGGAGATTATAGTTGCCACCCAACACCCCTTTAGAAACTATGTGCCAAAGGCATAAAGACTTTTTCTAAGATACGGTCTCACTGTTTTGGAGGCCATGGGTGAAAATGCTTTCAAGCTTGATCCACCACTTTCAATAAGAAGCGCTTGGTTGTAAATTGTGAGTACTTATAATATTATGAGCTCTGTATGTTGGGTGAATAAGAATAGGTGCTACTATGCCGCAGTCAAAGAGAATGTAGTCTTAGAAAAGAAGAGAAGAGAAACTAGAAAGAGTCCAAGAGTCATGGAAAATGAGTCGTGGGAAATATGATTTAGAGATTAGAAGGTTAGTCAGGTAAAATTGTAATCTAAAGAAAGGGTGGAAGAATTCTTTCCCCACTTAGTGTCCCATTAAGCTTGTGTGGGACCAAAAGCCTCTTTAGAAGGCAGGTATGGTCCACAAGGGTCATAATTAAAGAATTGAGCATAAGTGAGAAAGAGCAAAAGGTTAATATCTGTGGGTTTGGTTCAGTTTCGTGACTGCAGAGTCCACATCTGTGTAGGTTCAGATTTGCGTCTGAGGGATTGATCCTGCAGTAGTGGAAGTGAACCTTGACTTGCAAATTTAAAATTCAAAATGAAATGATGTCCTTTGTACTTTTATCTTCCAGAGGTTTCTTCTTGTGCTTAGGGGCAAGCTTGAGCATTCAACAAAGTATAAATAGAAGTGTTTGGTATTGAGTATTCTATTCAGTATTTCAGGATAATTACAAGCTATTTTAACTGTTGACGAGTTCTAACTTATAGGAGATAAACAAGAGACCTAAGGGCAGTCATTGTTGCATCCACTTGTACTATTCCTTCCAAATTAATTCCATATGGTAGTAGGGCGTTTGCCACCACCAAAAATCGGTTCTCTCCTTGCAGTGTTTTCTATATAAATTCTTGGAGTTGTATGAGTGTTTATATTTATATTTTTGTAAGTAAAATATTCATACCTCTTTAATAACCTTATTTTCCTTATTTGTTTGAGCAAAGTAGAAAAAAAAACAAAAGTTGAAATTAATTTGTGATTCTTGAAATGTTCCAAGTTTCAATATTTGTATAATTTACATATTCAAATGACAAGATACGAATTGTCCAAAGTCATATTAGAGTATAAATTTTACTGGCATACTTGAAATGTTCCAAGTTTCAATATTCGTATAATTTACAAATTCAAATGACAAGATACGAATTGTCCAAAGTCATATTAGAGTATAAATTTTAGTGGCATACTGAGGGGAAATACATTTTAAACAATTTACTTTGATGAGTAGGAGATATGTTCTATAGTAAGTCAAATTGTGATATTGCTATCAGGATTCAACTGTGTAGTTTTCAGGTCAAACTCATTAACCCATGTTTTAGGAGTAGTGGTTCACAATTTACTCTACTATTGTTCAAATACACTGAAAAACTAAGGCCGGCTTAAGCTTGTGAATAGTATTTTCCAATTGTTGTACATCATGTGTCATCTTACTATTGGATGCCGATAGGCTATTTATGAGGGAAACTTTCACCGGATTCTCCATTGTCTTACGCCTGAAAAGTTTGACGGTATGCGACAGCGTATGAAAATGAAATGTGATTGCCTTGTTGGTCTTCAAACCTTTCAAACTAGCATCGTGACAGCCTCGCTTACTTGGGTTCTTCAGGAACAACACTGCAGTGATGAGATGTAGTAGAGGGAGAGTCCTGGGTTTTGAACTCGGGACAAGAAGCGGGGGACAATTGTGAAGGAGTTGGGAGGAGGTGGAAATACACACATAAAAGGAAGAGCGCAAAAGTGGGAGAGTCCCGGGATTTGAACTCGAGACAAGAAGCGGGGGACGATTGTGAAGGAGGAGTTGGGAGGAGGTGGAGATACACACATAAAAGGAAGAGTGCAAAGGCGGGGGCAGGGCAAGCAAGATCAAAGTCATTTGTACGAGAAAGAAGACAAAAAGCATAAATAACCACATACTGAGGAACGCTAATGCCAGATCAGAGTAATTCGAGGATTTCGTAGTTGAAGGCTCCTTTGTAAGTGACAAATTTGTCTTTTCACAGCTGCTCACAAGTGAAAACATGAGCACCATCCAGAGCAGCAAAACAAGCGCCTCGTATTTGGCCATGGCGGACAAATCTTTAGTACAGAAGCGAGAGAAAAAAGGACAAGAAAAATGGAGTGGGGATGGAAATTTATAGCCAAAATTGTAGGAGAGGAGAGTGAAAAAACTAGTGCAGTTTCTTTTTGTGTTTTATTGCCGTGAGGTGGGAGACGCGTGTCATTTACGATTGAGAAAGGTCGAATTCCACAATCAGACAGGTTTTTGAGCGCCACTAAAACACGCATTTCAGTTTTCTCTTTGCTGCAGCTAATTCCTTAGTTGGTTACAATCACCTATTCCTTTTTTGGACGAGCTTATGATGCCCACTTTGAGCTAATTGATGATATGAATTTCATTTTTTAAATTATATTACTTGTCATAAAGGAGCTAGTAATTCAAATTAGTTTTAACAAGGAAGATTTTATTTTCTAATGTTCTTAATTTTTTTATTGAATCTTAACTTTAAAGGCATATATAGTTGGAGAATTTGTGTTCTCGAAAGAGAGGTCACAAGTTCAAGTCCCACGAAGGTAGGGTATGTACACCTCGTTTATAGCACTGTTAGGTGCCTCTTGCAAGAAGTATGGGGCAGTCCCATATTACTCTCACCATATGTAGATCCAAAAACATATGGCTGATATTGTGTACTATAAAAGCTCCTTTCTTTTCTTAGCATTTAGAAGATGATGGTAACTTTGTGAATTTGATGTATCTTTTAGAATTGAATAAAATTTACCTCAATGAGAGGGGTGTTAAATATGTTTCTATGTCGATCCATTATCTAGTAATACTAGAGACCAATCATGTTGTCCTCAATACATTACTTTATGAAGAACATGTGTATTTCAATATGTTTGGACCAAGCATGATTCCCTAGATTTTGAGCTGCCTAAATGGCTAATATAGGTGGTGAGAAAGAGAGGAAAATAGATAAAGAGAGGTAGAGGGAAAGGTAAAGATAGAGAGATACGGAGATCGAAAGGGAGAGATGGGGAGGAAGAGATATAGATGAAGATGGAGAGAGAGATAGAGTCAATTTTGAATTGTTGATTTCAAAAAGCTAGGTTGTCCATTTCATATAGGAAATGATAAAGGGATAGGGAGATATAGTGAGAGATAAGGAGAGAGAGGTAGAGAGAGAGAGAGAGGGGGGGAAGACTGAGTAAGATGAATAATAGAAAGAGGGAAGAGATGGAGAGGTGATAAGATTGATAGAGATAGAAATAGGGAGAGAGAGTGTGTATATGAGTGAGAGAGATATGAAGGGAGATATGAGTGAGAGAGATATGAAGGGAGAGAGAGAGTGTATATGAGTGAGAGAGATATGAAGGGAGAGACAAAGAGGAAGGAAGTGGGAGGGAGAGAAATAGGAAGAGGAGAGGAGAGGGGGAGATGAAGAGAGAAAGATAAAGATATACAAGGTGATAGATAGATAGATAGAATAGATAGAGTAGATCAAACAGAAATAGAGAAAATGAGATATAGATAGAGAGAGGTGAAAGGTAAAGAGGGGGGTAAGAAAAGATAGAGATAGGGAGGGAGAAAGGAGGAGTGTCTATGTCTGTGAGTGAGAAAGATATAAAGGCAGGGATAGGGAGGTAGATAGGGAGAGTGGAAGATATAAAAGTAGGGATAGGGAGGTAGATAGGGAGAGTGTGCGAGTTAGAGAGACATATGGATATAGAAATAGAGAGGGATAGAGATCTATAATTATACCAAAATGTCATTATTACATATATATTTTACTATTGGCGTAACCATTTCACCTCATTAGGGTGCAAGTGCTACTATATTACTTGTACTATGAACTAAAACTTCTACAACTTCCAGTCTTTCAATCGAACAATTTAGTACTAATATTAACATGTCCCACCACAACTATTGGCGTCCTTTCTCTTAATAATTTGTAATGCTACTTATGAGGCTACTCAATAACAGTCTGAAGTGAACTTGCTGTCAACGGTTCGAAAATCTCTTCAAATACTGAAAAATTTCATGTGTAGCATTGAGGCATGAATGTGGCTAATTGTGTCTAGTTATTTGGCTCAGACCTATCTCCTTGGTTTTTAATGGAATGTATGGTATCTTGAGTTTAGGATTTAAGCCCTGGGCAAGTGATCTCGTTATCTAGCTCAGTATATATATATATATATAATTTGAATATAATGTGGAACTTTCAAAATTTCAAATCTGTTCTAGACATGACAAATGACATGGAATGTACGAAGGTTGCAGAAAGAAACACACTGTATCGATTTCCTCTATCCGTTTACCAAACATACCAGAATTTGTGACTACCTACAATTTTTGGAAGAAACCAAAAAATTCTCTTCGCTTAGGGACTAGACTAGAGGTGTCGATTCATTCTTACAGGTTTGCAGATGTTTCTCTGTTTTTTATTTTATAATTTTTTTTGTATTGGAGATGTTTCACTGTTGATGTGATGCAAATTTTCCTCTGATGTGCTCATTCATTTTGTTTATTTTTCTTTTGAATGGAAACTCATAAGGCCAGTACACAAGTTGAGATATTAAAAGTCTTAATTTTTAAATTAATGCAGAATAGATTGGGGTCTAACGATTACCCATGTAAGATATGTTAAATGAATCGCGATAGGAATGGGTCTCAAAGATTGAAGTGTGAGGCAAATTGAAGACAGTATGTGTTGTATTTTTGCAGAAAATTGAATATGAATTGTGTTGTTATTGCAGGATGTTTGTTACTTGATAGCGAAAACAACGAAGTTGTATCAACACTATCGGGAGTCTGAATTTTTGTTTTAATTCAGGTACCAGAACAACCACCAAAGAATGAGAAAGGGTTGCCTCTTTTTTAGCCACTGGATTTTCTTGTCCAGTTTTTCCAGAGTGATAGAGTTGCACAGGAGATTCACCACCCTTGCCTTAACAAGACAAATGTTGTTTAAACACTTGGGACATTATAATGTTGAAATTTAAGAAGTAATTAAATCTAAATTTCAAGCCTGTCCAGTGAATTTGATTTGTGATTGTCCTTTGTGGTAATGGTGGTTGCATGAAGTTTTTGTTATTGATTAGATATTTCTATCTCAGCTTGATTTCTTAGAGGGCCAATTCATTGCTCGAATTTGTTTTGTGACTTTTAAAATATTCTTATTTCTTCCTATTTTCACTTCATTTTCAGTAAATTGAAAAATTTGTGATCTTGTTTTGAATTTATTGAGGCCCATTCGATGCGATTCTTTCAGTTTATGATGGCCTTATATATTAATATCATTATGGTTTTCATCCTCCATTTATTGGTAGCTTCTACGTTGAGCATTTTCTAAAAGGCATGGAGGTTGTCCTTGCTCTAAGCTGCTCCTGGACATTCCAATTCTAGCTGTAGCATGGTATCTTTTTCTCAATAGAAATTATTCCATCATTGAAGAGTCTCAAGGCTTTCACAGTCTATGCAATCGAGGAAAAGCTTGAAAGAACTGACAGTTTTGTTTATATCAATATTTTGGGATCATTCTCTGTGTTACCATTATTTTATTGTTTTCTTTAGAAATTTAACTTAAATTCAATTTTTTTTAAAGAAGAGCAGCATCTGTAAGCTGTGGGTGGATGGTTGAGTATTATGACTTGATAAAGATGACATTTCTTAATAATTCTTTCATTTTTGCAGAAGGCGATTTTTTTTGACTTTCACGTAAGAAGATTATTAATTTATCAGGTTAAGGTTTTAACAATGTGTAGTAGAGGAGTAATTGGATTGTTGGTATTAGACTTCCGCATGAAGAAGATTGCAAGAGGTGGTTTAGATTTTCACGTTAAGAAGATTGCAAGAGTAGAAGTTTCAACATCGTAAAGGATACTGATTAAATAAACTTGTTTATTTTTTTGTTGGCTAAAGATATCTTTAATCTCCTAAAGTTTATTGCTGCTCAGACAATCATTGCTGACCTGTGTAAGTTATATATCATACCATCTTTATCTGAAAACAAGGGATTCAAAGCCAAATAATTGCATTTACCTCTGGTTGGTTGGCCGGAGCATCACGAGTGGTTGGACTGTGATCAACTGATTTATTCAATTTTCTTTGCAACAGTAGGTAACATCTGGGCAAATTAGCTATGCAGGTTAAAATACAAGATGTCTTGTTTTAATAATTCAGTTGTCAGCAGTCTGAATTTGTTCCTTGAATTTGAATTCACCTATTTGCAGCTCCTTAATTTGTGCCCTAAATTCATCCATTATTTAGGATATAGTCAGTGTTAATTGGGTGTTTTATGACCACACCAATAGAATAAAATACCAAAGATCACACAGGTAATTTTGAAGGTTTTTTTTATTGTGGATAAGCTCGATGGTTGACTCTAACAATATTTTCCTCAAGACGACTCGAACAATATTGGGTTTTGAGAATTTTTGAATGATATTGCTGTGTGTGATTTTTGTACCTATTAAGAAAGACACAACACTTCAATAAATCATTGCATCAGTGAAAACAAGGGGTTAGCAAACATAGTGATCACCAAAATCGATCTATTGCTTCCTATCTATGAGGAGTATGAAAAATGACATAATAGCCCTTAGATTATGCATATTCCAGTGACAAATACAACCTAAAAACGGAAGATTCAAATGAAAAGTAATCTAAATGATTCAAAAACATGCATTCTAGTGCTAGAAATGAAGAGTATAACAATATGACTAAGAAATAAGCTAGAAAGCATTATGAAAATCCCTAAAACATGAGCAACATGAGTTTGCTCCTTCAATCCTCCAAATGTGGTCCAAATGTGGTTAGCATAAGGATGCTTTCAACACTTCAAAATTAGGAGCACTGCAACAATACAATAAAAGACTTTAAAGTTCAGGGCCTCCAAAATCAAGAGTAAAAACAAGGGCCTTGCACAATAAAAAATCAAGGGCCATTTGAGCTTAAAACTCATTCTATTTATAGAAGAAATTAGGAGTAATTTGAACTATCAAATTATTTGATTTGATTTGATCTTTATTTGATTTGATTTGATTTTGATTTTGATTTTGATTTGATATGATTTGAATTAGAGGGAGTCAAGTTTGAGAAAATTGACTTTCTCAAGTGGGTTGAGTTTTTAATCATAAAGTTAGGAATGTGACAACATTAGGAAGTGGGTTGGGATAGGATTAAGATTAGAAATAGGATTAGCATGGGGAATAGGTTGGGACGAGTTTGAACCCAGATTCAAAGTGGTTGAGGTGGGTTAGGTTGGCATTTAGAGGAATATTAATGAAATGAATTAAACTTATTTAATTCATTCAAAAATAAGAATATCACTAATTTGAGCTTTTAAATGTTTTTTAATAATCAATAAGACTGTAGCCAATTTAATTAAATTAATTAGGCTAGGGGATTGGTTATTTTTGCAAGTGAGCAATTGAATTAGGATTTTATTTAATTCCTTTATGATTAAATACTATAGCCATGTTTTGAATTTGGTTTGTTTTTTATTGGTTTGGATTGATTTGAATCATATGGTTATAATAATTAATATAATTTAGTGATAAAAATCACCTAGGACATTAAATTTGATTTTAAAAATGAATTATGCCAAAGTAACATTGTCATGACATAATTGGGGGTATGATCACACTTAGGGCAAATAGGGTCTATAGTTGGAACAGACCAAATTCAGGGGGTTACATTTGCCCCTCTTTGAATTGATGTGCAAGCAGTGCATTGATTCAAAGAAAATTTTTGATTTTTGACTTCAGAAAGATTGAGAATTTCGTTCTTGGTTGTCGAACAAAATGATGATGAGATCAGTCTCGCACTTGATCGAACTAAACTGATAGAATTGATTTTGAATTTGGTTGTCGTCCAAAGATCAATAAAAGATCTTAAAGATACCAATTATGAACTTGGTTGTCGTTCAAAGATTGATAATACTGATTCTGAACTTGGTTGTCGTCCAAAAGTCAGTATGAAGCTGCCAGGAGCTTAGTAAGAATCTTTTAAAATGAAGGGGCACAATATATTCAGCTTATGAGAACCAAAGCTCCCTATTTAACAGTTCTGACTTTAGTCAAGGAAACTGTTATGCCCCTAGTTTGTTTGATAACAAAGTCATTTTTGATGCTATTTCGAACAAAAATTTGATTGATGATAGTGTGATCATGCCCCCTCGGGAACAAAATCGAAGGAAAAATAATGAAATCCCTTTGTTGAAAGAATGTATCACTTGCATGGAACAAGTAGAATAAGCATGAATGGATTAGAAGAAGTGAAGGAACGAGGGTGTGTTTAAGAGGAAACACGAGTACCAAGTTAATCCCATTGAAAAATATGAGCTCGATTTTGTTCCCGATAGATCAAAGATTTCGGGAAGCATGGGTATGTAAATAACTTGGATTTTAGATGAATTTAAAAATGGAAAGGTGTTTGAGCTCAAATCCTTATGTTGTTCTTTCAAAAAAATGCATCATGCAATCTCTAAATGCAGCTACATGTAGACTCTTAGGACTTTGTCACTGATTTGCAGATATTGTAGCATTTTATCATCATTTGGCATTCTTCGGAACATATACCACTTGATAGTACAACCATCACTAATACCCACTGATATTATGAAAGTATGAATACTATATTTTATTGAAATGTCGAAAATAGACTTAGGCATCAAGGCATAGAAGCCAAGACAACAAAAATAGTCACCTTCCTTTTAATATACCAGATTCTGTGTAAGGCAAGATATTGAACCCACAATGATCTTGAAAATTCATATCCTTAGGTACATTATGATTCGTATACCTTAGTGAGGATCTGGACTAGAAAACAGACAAGGAAAATGTTTCAACCTCACCATAGTTTACACATAGCAAAGCTCTAGATATATGCGGCTATCCACCCATAGTGGTAGCTCTTATCATAAACATCCAAGTTAGGTGAAATTTATAGGATCATTTGGAACAATCACCATACATAGAAAATCAAGAAAACATTATGCCCCCTATCTTTGTGACTCTTTGTCTTTGCGCAGACGTCATTGAGTAACTAAGAAGACATAATAAATCAATGGTGAATAAATCAAATAAAATTTAGAATTACTTAGATGCCCCTAGTTGAAAACATCATTAGGACATGAAAAAATCATAATCAAACCATTATCAAACTGTGTGTTTCAGTAGTACTTGTTCATTCATATGTCAAACACAGTAGAGATTCATCAATCAGAAAATTGTAATACAAGCAATATGGTGTTCCATGTCTGTGCATTGATAAGATAATCCATTCATGTTTGCGATCTAATATAGCCTTGTAGGAACTCTGTTAATGAAAATGTCATGTCTGGATATGTGATGTTTGAAAAGACACCCTTGTTTTGGAAAGTGACATCGTTTTGTATGTATCAAGAAACATTGTGTTTGTGAGGCAAACCTATCCTAGAGAAACCTAGCAACCATAACCTACCATGCCAGCAAATATGCCCCCAGTGCAGAATGACTTATTCCTAAGACGTACATATAGACAAATCCCAAGCGAGGATAAGATAGTCATTTAGGAAAATGAAGTCAGTGTATGAGCACATGCAAAATTATGAAGGCCTAGTATCAGTAGTGTATTGATAGATGAAGCGTAGAACACAAGTGATGCCTGATTGCCAGGTTTTCACCACTTGGCAAGATTATTTTCTTTTCTTTTTGCTACCAAGATGCCTGTTTTACCAGGTGCTAATCAAGGCACTTTTCTTTTTTTCAATTTTTTTGCTATTTTTGTTTTTTTGAATGTTTTTGCAGTATCAAGGCCCCTGTTTGCCAGGTTTTCACCAAGGATACCCTTTTTGTAGAACTTTTTCCACTGTTTTTGGATTTCTCCAGAATCAATTTTTTGAATGTTTTTGGTATTTTGCAAGAACTATTTGCTGTACAGGCTCTGCTAGCCAAACATCAAGCATAGAACCGCTTCAAATGTAGAGTATTGATAGGATCTGGAAGAACATCTCCCTCAGGTGTAGCTAACTGATAAGCTTCAGTCCCAAAAGTAGCAGTGATGACATAAGGTCCCAGCCAGTTAGGTTCAAACTTTCCTTTCTGCTCCCTGTTAGGCTGGTTCTTAGGATTCTCCTTGAGGACGAGATCCTCCTACTTCAAATTTGCGTGGTTTGACCTTTTTATTGTAACCTTTGGACATACGTGTTTGATATACCTTGAGGTGATCAAACGCTTGTTGTCTGCGCTCATCTAGTAATTCCACAGAATTTACCCTATCTATGCGGTATTGCTCGTCAATAACAAGACCTTGTAAAGATATCTGCAAAGATGGGAGTTCAACCTCAATAGGTAGTACTGCTTCAGTGCCATAGACCAGAGTGAATGTCATGACTCCAGTTGGTGTTCAGATGCTTGTTCTGTAGGCCCATAGTGTCGAATTTAGTTGTAGATGCCAGTCTCTGCCAAACTTACTCACAGTTCTGTGTAGAATCTTGAGAATATTCTTGTTGGATGCCTCAGCCTGTCCATTACCTTGAGGATAGTAGATTGAGGAGCAATGTTGAGTGATATGGAACTGTTCACAATTGTCATCAATGTCTTGATTTTTAAATTGGCCCCCATTGTCTGTTACAATTGAAGAGGGTATCCCATATCTATAAATAATGTATTTCAGAATGAACATAGCCACTTGTTTGCCAGTGGCTTTGATTAGCGACATGGCTTCAACCCACTTCATGAAATACTCAGTGGCCGTAATGATGAACTTGTGTCCATTTAAGGAGTTGGGATATATTTGTCCAACCAAGTCAAAGGCCCATTGCTGAAATGGCCAATGTGTTATGAAAGGTATCAGTTCTCTGGCAGGAGCATGGATGAGGTTTCCATGTGTCTGGCATTTAAGACATGCTTTTGAAAATTGAATAGCATCCTTCTCCATGGTAGGCCAGTAATAGCCTACTCTGAGCAGTTTCTTTGCTAATGCAAAGCCATTCGAGTGTGATCCACATACACCTTCGTGGACTTCTTTCAATGCTAGATCAGACTCTTCAAGTTCTAAACACCGAAGAAGTGTACCATCGAGACCGTGTCGATATAGGTTGTTAGTTATGAGGATGTAACACAATGCTGTCCTAATCAGGGATCTTTTCTCATTTCTGGATAGATTGTGGGAATAGTTTGGTCAGAAAGGTAAGCAATGATATTGGCATACCGAGACTTTTCTGGGGTATTCAAAGCACATATTACCTGGTATTCAGGGGTATCAAAGGCAGGATAGGATAGTTCTTCCACCAAGAAGTCATAGTGGAATTGATGTTCTTCTAGTTGTAACATGGATGCAAGGTAGCCATTGCGTCAGCATCTTTATTCTCTGATCTTGGTGTCTGCTGGAAGGTGACGAAGACAATATTTCTTCAAGTCATCAACTAGTTGCTTGTAGGACATTAACTTCTCATCTTTCGTTTGATACTCTCCATTGACCTGATTGATAATTAGTTGGGAGTCACCATACACGTGTAACTCTATGATCTTCCACTCCATAGCTACCTTAAGGTCGTTTACCAATGCTTCATATTTTGAAATATTGTTGGTGCATGGAAACATCAATTTGTAAGATTTGGGAATCTTGTAGCCTTGAGGGGTTATGAATAGGACCCCTACTCCAGAGCCTTGTTGAGTGAATGAACCGTTAAAGTACATCTTCCATGGATATTCAGTGAGATGCATGATTGTTTCATCAGGGAATTCAATGAGTAAAGGTTCATCATCCTGGAGTGGTGAATCAACCAATTGATCTGCAAGGACTTGTCCTTTGATAGCTCTCTGTTCTACATATTCAATGTCAAACTCACTTAGAATCAGGACCCATTTTGCCAAACGTTCTGTTAATGCTGTTATGCTCAGAAGATATTTTAGAGGATCAATCTTAGCAATAAGCTTTATGGTATGAGAGAGCATATAGTGCCTTAATTTTTGTGATGCGAAGACGACTGCCAGACATGCTTTTTCAATAATGCTATAATTGAGCTCATAAGTGACTAGTGTTCTACTAATATAGTAAATAGCTCTTTCTTTCTTTGCTTCATCTTCTTGTGCCAGTAATACTCCTAGGGATATAATTGTAGCTGAAATGTATAGGAGTAAGGGTTTTCCATGAATAGGCGCCATAAGAATAGGCGGAGCAGCCATGTATCCCTTCAATTCTCTAAAGTTTGTTTCACAGTGTTCATCCCATTTGAAGGTAACCCCTTTATGTAGTAGCTTAGTAAAGGGTTGGGCCCTATCTGCAAGTTGGGACATGAATCTCCTGATGGACTGGAGTCTTCCTTGTAGTGTCCTCATTTGACTGACGTTGCGTGGAGGAGCCATCTCTAGTATAGCCTTAACTTTAGCAGGGTCTACCTCAATTCCTTTTGCTGAAATAATGAATCCTAGGAGCTTCCCTAATTGGACCCCAAAAGCACATTTCTTTGGGTTGAGCCTGAGTTGGAATTGTTCCATCCGATCTAATATCTTTCTTAGGTCAGCAATGTGAGTACCTCTTTCTTTGGATTTAGTCAATGTGTCATCTACATAGTCTTCCATGTTCTTGTGCATCATGTCATGGAATATTGTTGTCATGACTCTTTCATATGTCGCACCGACATTCTTTAGCCCAAATGGCATGACGTTCCAGCAAAATGTGCCCCATGCGCATGTGAATGCGGTTTTCTCTTGATCCTCGGGGCGATCTTAATTTGATTATAGCCAGAGAATCCATCCATTAATGAATACATCTAGTAGCCTGCTGTGAAGTCTATAATCATGTCAATGTTAGGTAGAGGGAAGTCATCCTTCAGACATGCTTTGTTCAAGTCCCTAAAGTCCGTACAGATCCTGATAGATTTATTGGATTTAGATACAGTGACCACATTGGAGATCCATCCTGCATATGCAATGACTGATAAATCCCGCCTTTAACAACTTTTCTAGCTTTGCTTTTACCAATAGTGCAACATGAGGATGCATCTTTCTAAGTTTTTGCTTTACGGGCTTGATCCCGAAGCTATAGACAAGTGGTACATGATAAGATTAGGATCTAGCCCTGGCATATTTGTATAGGACCATGCAAAGTTAATCTTCTTCTCCTTTAGGAACTCTGTGAACTGTGTCATCTCCTCTTCTGATAAGGATTGTGCAAGGTGGACTATTCGAGGATTGTCAACAGTGCCCAAATTTACTGGTTGTGTTGGTTCATTCAGTATCGAAGACCTATCCTGAAAGTGTTTGGGGAGGATATCAAGAGTCTCATCTTTTGGCGCCTCTGAGAGGTTTTCACCATCGGATACGTCTTTTTTTTTTACTATTTTGGGATCTGATACTGCCACAGAGTGGTTTTCACCATCAGTCCGCTTTTTATTTTTATTTTTCAGTTTTTGACTAAGAAACGTGATATCCTCCTGTGACATGTTCTCGCTCCTTGCATTGGTGGAAGAAGGGTAAGGTTCACAAGCATTGAGATAACAAGCTAGGGTGTGGTCATTGGGAAAGTTGAGGATAGGAGTAGGATTTGTTTCAGTCCAATCAATTAGGTCGGGAAGTACCAATGTTAGGGAGTCAGTCTCTAGGAAGGATAGCATTGTGTTAGCGTCAAGACCATTAACTGACATGACACGATCTGTTAAGTTAATTCCTTCGATATTTAGATCAATAAGAGTGAGATCATCGTTAAAAGGGTCATTGTTAGTCATATGTGAACCAAACTCTAGCAATTCGTCAGTAGAAATCTCATCATCTCTCTATAAATGGAGGTTTCTTGCTTGTGGTCTATGAAATTCTTCCAGACTTATGTATTCACTTGTGTCTCCATCAATGATCGGGGGAAGGAACTCTTCTTCTGCTTCAGGAGGATCAGTATCATTGAGAGGAGTGTCAGATCGTTTGCTAGGAGCTGAGGGAGCTGCAAACATGTGAATTGTATCTATTCCAATATCTTCAGAGGTGATAGATAGCCGATCCCATTCATAGTCATGAGAGTCCGTGACATCATCATCAGATCTGTTTAAGTACTCATCAATGGTTATTTGATGTACTCGGTTAGCTGCTTGTAGATCAAAGTGGGGTAGATCAAGGACATGTGAAATTGTGACCAATTGCCCCCAGTTAGGATGTAGATTCTGTGGCCGGGGTATCTCTTGAGTGATTGTTGCTATGGTGTCTCCTACCTCTTGAATGGGAGGTTGTGCTAGCAAAGGAGTGTGAAGATCCTGTGGTACCTTAAAGCTAGGTACATAGCGTTCTCCTTGATATGCAGGATTCTCTGTACCAACATGCAATAATCTTTCATAAGG
The DNA here is from genome assembly GCA_018584345.1 of Thuja plicata. Lineage (NCBI taxonomy): Eukaryota > Viridiplantae > Streptophyta > Pinopsida > Cupressales > Cupressaceae > Thuja > Thuja plicata. The sequence goes on along the minus strand of MU227475.1, from coordinate 1,653,526 downwards.
CCATGGTTCTAGTACTATATCATCTGTTTCATCGCTCCCTTTATCTGAGTGTGGACTCTCTTTTGAAGCAGGTTTATCAGTTTTAGTATTAAAACCCAATCCTGTTTTATCTCTAGTATTCCGGAACTCCATGGGTATAGGTTCAATGAGCCCTCGTCTGGTGTCGTTTAGAGGTCCTTTTCCTTTGTATCCCATTTGTGTGAGGAAATCATATCCCTTTCCATACTGTTCTAGGGATATTTTCACATGTTTGACCTCAGATTCCACCGGTTCTCCTTTGTAAAGCCAGTCCAAGACTGCCTGTTCTTCTGTGTTATCTGAAGAAGATGTGGATGTCTTTATCAGGCCAGTTGCTTTGTGTACTTCTGGCTCCTTGGATGCTAGAGGTGTGAATGTCGATGAAGGTTTTTCGTAGGATCTTGGTGATACCGGAAGTTTTGTTAGTGAGGGAGTCAGGTCCAGCTTGTACTCTCCCATACCTGTTTCTTCAAGTTTCAAGGTTTTGCTAAAACTCTTCATAACCATGTCCTTGGCAGTTTCAGGAGCATTTGCATCTATAGCCTCTTTGTTGTGTGGGATTGTGCTACCTGCTTTGATATTGTTGCAAGTGTAGTTAGCGTCTGCGGGAATTGTCACTTCCACCCCATTATGTGGGAACTTTATGCATTGATGGTAAGTGGATGGTACAGCTTGCATCTCGTGAATCCATGGTCTCCCTAGTAAGATATTGTAAGCCAATGGTAGATCAGGAACCTGACAGATGACGTTCCTCTCAATCGGTCCGACTCTGATTGGTAGAACAATAAGACCTCTGGAGGATCTTTCTTCCTCATCATAAGCTTTGATGGTTATGTTTCTTCTAGAGTCAATTGTTTGTTTTGAGAGACCTAGTCTCTTGATTAGATCTAGTGTACAGATATTCAATCCTGCGCCTCCATCTATCAACACGCGTCTAACACGGGATTTATGAATAAGGATTTCAATATGGAGGGGTTGATTATGCGGATGTGTCAATGACTTGTCATCCTCTTCAGAAAATGAGAGGTAGTGTGGTGCTTAGATGTGATTGACCATCGCTTGGAACTTGTCTATATCAATATCTTTTGGAACATTAGCAGCGTGTAGAGCTTGTTCTAGAATTTCTCTATGCACTGTGGATATCTTGAGTAACTCGAAAATGAAAATTTTGGCAGAGGTTCATTGCAATTGTTCTACCAAGTCATATTTTGCTCCAGGAATAGTAACCATGAGTTTTGATGCTGGTTTAGGAACAGTTATGATAGGAACCTTGGATATCGGTATCAATTTTGGAGGTCCTTTGATTGTAACTTGTGCTTGGCTCCGTGTTACAACATTGGTTTGGAAAGATGTGTTATTAACTCCCTTGATTGTGATCACATTTATAGATTCGGTCTTGATTTCTAACATATTGATCACATTGTCATTTTTTGAATAGGTGTAGTGGACTTTGTTACCTTTCCCTTTAGATGTTTCTCCTTGATCATAATTAGGAAAGGGTTTGTTGAATGCTGTATGATCCTCATTGGTAGTGTGTCCATCCACTTTGATCTCACCTCCTTCGATGAGGTCTTGGATGACATGCTTGAGTTTGAGGCAATTATTAGTCTTGTGTCCCTTGTTTTTGTGGAAGACATAGTAAGAGTTATCATCCCACCACCTAGGTTTGACCATTGGTTCCCACGGTTTGGAATTTGGGATTGTAAGAACTTTGTTATCCACTAGTGTTTTCAGAAGTCTCAAGAGGCTCTCCCAAAGGATTGAAGGTTCTTTGGGGTTTTGATGTCCACGTCCGACCCTTGCTATTATCATTGTTTGCTTTGGGTGCGGGATTTGTTGCTTTAGCATCCTTGGTTTCTTGCATGCCATTGGTTAGGTTGAATACCTCGGATTTAGGATTAATGTTAGTGGCGTCAACCACTCTGTCATTAACAACATTTTTGTTTTGTTTCCACCATTTAGGCTTGGAGTTGGAGTTGTTGGTCTTGTTTTCATTTTGAAGGGTGATGTCTCCCCTTTTGACCATGACTTCCTCAATACGGAGGGCATTTTTAATCATTCTGTCGAAGCTTGGAGAGTTGCATTTGCAACGCATAGTTCAATTTAGGTACTAGATTATTAATGAATATCTCCATCTTCTCTGTTTCGGGAATGGCCCTTGAATATCGTGCGAAAATCTTCCTCCATCTTTGTAGGAAGTGTGTAAATGATTCTCCAGTTCACTGTTTGGTATTACATAGGTCTATCATAGTTACGTCATGTTGGATGTTGTAGGAGTAATGTTGGATCAACTCCTCGAATGTCTTGACCTTGGGGTTTAGTTTTGAGAACCACTCCATGGCATTACCTCCTAGACTTCCCGGAAATAGTCACATGAGGTATGTAGGTTCGTGCATGTATTCTATGCTAAGAGCACAAAATTCTCTCACATGGTCATGTGGGTCAGTTTCTCCCATGTACTTGTCATACTTTGGCCTTGCCACATTGGGGGGAAACGGGACCATAGTGATACTCTTGTCAAAAGGGAATGGACAAATGGTGTCCAAAGAGTATTTTGTTTTAGGTTTCTCCTTCTCTTGTTTGAGATTCGTGAGTTCTGTTTGCATCAAATTGAGTTGTTTGGTGAGAATGGATATCGGATTTGGTACCTCCTTTTCTTTGAGCTGTTCCACATCGTAATCTTTAGGCAATTTGACGCCCGTGGAAGCTAAATGGAGGAAGTACTTTTCTTTATCCTCATCAATCATTCTTTCCATTATCTGGTGGAACCTCTTGCTTTGTTTGAGTTTTTCATATTCATCTTTAGTGATTTCGTCCTCACTGCCAAATTCAAACAAATGACGTTCGAACTTGGGTTCTTCCTCTTCATCAGTATCTTCAGGTTTTTGGTATTTTCCATTGTTATAGTCCTCAAAAGCCTCACTCCATCTGCGAGTGTCGCTATCCATTTGAGGGGTATCTAGATCGAGAAGGGAACTATGAGAAGTTTCTCCTTGAAAGTGTGGTGTTTTAGGAGGCACTTTCGATCCTTTAGACGCGTACTTGTTGCGTCTTGTGTTAACCATGAAGTTGTTCCTCAACTTTTGTCAATGTTTTCCAATAGTGCAAGTGAGAGTTTCAAATTGTTCAAGTGGGCGTGTCTAGGTAAAAGTAACTGTTTGTTGTTGGTGGTTGTAAATGGTTCTAGCGTAAGAGGGTTAGAATGCCCTGATAGTAAGCTGGGAACCAAGTTGTTGGTAGAAAGTGGGTAGACCACACGTATTGAACTGATCGTGAAAGATTGACTAAGCATGCAAGGTAGACGTTTCGAAAGAGTTTTGAAATTTCAACAGGGAGACCAGAAGAGACAACAGGAACCAGCTAAAGAGCTAAAAGGGTATCCTAATCAACTGAGACTTTTTAGGAAAAATGTCTATAAGTACCCTCTGTCCTGAATGCGAGCCCCTAAATGCGAGCCTCTGATGATACCAAATGCGATCCTAGAATCTGGATGCGACTATGTGCTAACCAAATGCGAGCCAGTATACAGGATGCGATCCTAAACACCAAATGCGACTTGGGAAATCCAGGATGCGATCTTATGATGTCTTTGTCAATTTTGGTCAGTTCTAAAAAGTCTATTTTGAAATGCATGAAGTTGCTTGTTTCCAGATTGCTTTAGAAGGTGTCGTAATGAGTAAAAAAAACACTTGTATTCCAGGGTTTGAAACTTGTTGATTGTTTTGAGGAGCTTATCTTTTTAATCATCTTTTGAACACATCAAATAATTTTTCATTGTTAGGAGGGTGCAACAAACACTCATCTTTTCCTATTCTCTAGGTGGAGGATGAAAATATTTGCTCGTTGACTCAGGTACACACTCAAATGCTAATCAGAATACAACCATCACCAAGCACGCAATGGCTCCAGTCATGATGCTGTATTAGCAGACTCCAAACGCAAGTGAGGGCACAATATGATGAGTGTCTTGGGGCAATTACTTTTTGCCTTGCACAAAGATTATCACCCTTTCGGGGATGAATTATGAATTCTTTAAGTTAAAGTTGTAGATTATTGGGCAATCCGTTCGAAACCATCCCCCGTAGAATTGCACAAGGCAAAATTGAGGCGTATAGCCCTATGAGTACCTGAATATATGTAGTCTTGCAAGCAAGATTCAAGCGGCTCCGCTCTACATATACCCAAACATGTTCAAGGAATGATGTCAAAATTTCATGAACAAAACCGGCTCCGTCTTCCGAGGCTTTAGCCTACGAGGAAGCAACTATTTATAGTGAGTTGGAAGGGTTGGCGTAAAACCTGTCCTCACTTGGGTCATTCCCGGGAGATTTTTTCCTCAATCTACAGGCCCTCTACTATTTAATAAGCATATAAAGGATTGGTGAGCTTATGATTTCTTGATTTCTGATTCTTCGAAAGAAGAAGAGCATACTCTCCTAGTCCATGCCGCTTTCTCCCAAAACACTTCAGTCAAAGGTTCATTCCCTCAAGCCATGTTGAGCCTGATTTAGATATTCTTAGTTTAATGAAAACACAAGTACTTGAAAGCAAAGTTTGTTTGTTCTTTGACCGCAATTTTTAGTACTTTGCTTGTTCAACTACAAATCCCAAATTAGATAATGAAGTTCATTTATCCCACAAAAGTTAGGTGACTTATGTTGTTCAATTACTTTGCCCAAATGAATTAAATGATGAGTTTGCTTTGTTTATTTACCCCAAATTCCTCTCAAATCTTAAATCAACTTCTGAGTTTCTGATTTTCCTTGAAGGAAAAGAGCATAATCCCCTGGTTGATTTATTAAGTGATTAGAAAATGTCTTTAGTTTGAAAGCATAACAAAATAGAAGTCAAGACGGGGGATTGGCCATCTGCAAACCCACAAGTTAATAGTTCCTTTCTGATTCTTAGTCCCTGACAGTGATCTACAAACAAGAATTAAGTTGTTTAAAGAACAAAGACATAAAACATCCAAAGATTAATGGTTAGACTTCTCAAATTGCAATTTCAAAAATTAGTAAAATCCAAGATTTTGTGCATGTTCGTTTTAAGCTTGAAAAAAAATGTTGACTTTTGACTTTTGTTGACTTTGACTTTGACTTTGACTTTTGTTGAAACCAAGTGTGAAATGATGTGAGTACATACACCGTTCTTTTTAAACACCAAAAGTGAAATGAGAATTTTTTTCAATTAGAAGAGTGCTTTCTCACCAAACTAGATGGCTAACCTGTAGACCTGTTTGTGTATCAATGATATTCGTGGAAGCGTAATAGAGAGAAAGTAGAAAGAAGATAGAAGGAATATAGTCTTCTTGCCTTTTTCAACCTGCTAAAGAAAATAAGAGCTTGCAAAACATACTCAAACAACAAAAACACATTAGCTTAGAGGGTTAGTTTGCAAGCAAAACAATGAAAAGGAACCTGTGAAGTGGGCCCCACGGTGGGTGCCAAAGATGTGTGTGTGATTTTTGTACCTGTTAAGAAAGACAACACTTCAATAAATTATTGCATTAGTGAAAACAAGGGGTTAACAAACATAGCAATCACCAAAATCGATCTATTGCTTCCTATCTAGGAGGAGTACGAAAAATGACATAATAGCCCTTAGATTATGCATATTCCAGTGACAAATACAACGTAAGAATGAAAGATTCAAATGAAAAGTAATCTAAATGATTCAAAAACATGCATTCTAGCTCTAGAAATGAAGAGTATAACAACATGACTAAGAAATAAGCTAGATAGCACTATGAAAATCCCTAAAACATGAGCAACATGAGTTTGCTCCTTCAATCCTCCAAATGTGGGCAACATAAGGATGCTTTCAACACTTCAAAATTAGGAGCATTGCAACAATACAATAAAATACTTCCAAGTTCAGGGCCTCCAAAATTAAGAGTAAAAACAAGGGCCTTCCACAATAAAAAATCAAGGGCTATTTGAGCTTAAAACTCATTCTATTTATAGAAGAAGTTAGGAGTGATTTGAGCTATCAAATTATTTGATTTGATTTGATTTGATCTTGATTTGATTTGATTTGATTTGATTTGAATTAGAGGGAGTCAAGCTTGAGAAAGTTGACTTTCTCAAGTGGGTTGAGTTCTTAATCATAAAATTAGGAATGTGACAACATTAGGAAGTGGGTTGGGATAAGATTAAAATTAGGAATAGAATTAGCATGGGGGGAATAGGTTGGGATGAGTTTGAGCCCAAATTCAAAGTGGTTGAGGTGGGTTAGGTTGGGGTTTAGAGGAATATTAATGAAATGAATTAAACTTATTTAATTCATTCAAAGAGAGGAATATCAATTATTTGAGCTTTTAAATGCTTTTTAATAATCAATAGGACTGTAGCCAATTTAATTAAATTAATTAGGCTAGGGGATTGGTTCTTTTTGCAAGTGAGAAATCGATTTAGGATTTTATTTAATTCCTTTATGATTAAATACTATAGCCATGTTTTGAATTTGGTTTGTTTTTTATTGGTTTGGATTGATTTGAATCATATGGCTATAATAATTAATATAATTTAGTGATAAAAATCACCTAGGACATTAAATTTGATTTTAAAAATGAATTATGCCAAAGTAACATTGTCATGACATAATTGGGCGTATGATCACACTTAGGGCAAATAGGGTCTATAGTTGGAACAAACCAAATTCAGGGGGTTACAATTGCAATATGTATTTTTTTTGGTTTTCGTGGTATATGCAAAAAGTAAATGATATAATGGTTTCAGGGTTCTATTTCAATGTTAAAATGTTAAGAATTTGAAGACAATGACTGCTAAAGTGAAATCTACCACTCTTTGCTTCATTAAGTTCAGCTACATAAAGGGTGCAATTTTTGAAGGTGGCGCAAACGACTTCCATATTACAAATAAACACAATCATGGAACAATGTAAATTTAGTGATTGAAGTTAAGCATCCACATATAAGCTCAGAACATACTTAACCTTAAACTGTACACAGAAATCATTTACTAGAAAACGTCATGTGCTAATCGATATCACTACAACAATATTATTAATCTCATTCAACAACCACTCGAAATGAAATCTATGTTAAGTGAAAGAACAAGAGAACATGCAAGCACCAACATATAAGCTCAGAGCCAACCTTGACCTTAAACTGCACACAGAATCATTTACTAACAAATGATATGTGCACATTGATATCAATACAACAATGTTATTAATCTCATTCAACAACCACTCAAAATTAAATCTATGTTAAGTGAAAGAACAAGAGAACACACAAGCACCAAAATACTTCAAGAAATTATCAAACTTCAATGACAACTTTATTATTTTGGTAGCTTTTGAGTAACAATCTCTAACATTCCATCCTTTACAAATGAGAAGTGAGCCCTTTATATAGGTCTTAGATTACAAGTAGCCAAAAGTTGTAGCCAGAATTGAAACAAAATTAATGACCCAAACTTTGCCGCCTCAACCTTGATTAGGGTTAGAGTACGAAGAGAGAGTCTACAATGAATGATTGTTGGTTCACATGAACCAATCATAAGACAACCACTCACTTAGTAGGGAAGTGGTGTGAACCAATCATAAGACAACCACTCACTTAGTTGGGAAGTGGTCAAAGTTGACCAATTAATGAGGCAAGATTCCCACTAAGTCATTAATGTTCCTTTTCCCAGAATAGCCTATGCTTGATTCTGTTCCTTGAATGCAATGAATTTGGAAATTACTATCTCCAACTCATCCACATTGATACTTGGTGTTGACTCTCTTTTGAACTCCAAAATGGTTGTCTATGTCACATTTGTTGAAGTTGTTCTTCCAATCTGGCATTGAGTCCTGAGTGGTGTGCATGATATTTGCGAATATAGAAATATTCTCCAAGTCATCTCTTGAGAAGGAATTTATTTGAAAGAACTCTTCCACTTTGCCCTTTAAGCCATCCACAATTATTCCATCCTCAGTCATTCTTTGTGAAAATGGGGCTACAACTGTGTTGAAGATTCCCTTCTGAATATTTTTTATCACCTTTCTCAATCTATTTGACTCATTTGATTTTTTTTTAAATTTCTTTCCCCTTGACGACTGCACTACACTATACCAACAAGCAAAATTATATATTTCACCATCTCTTATCACTCTACTATCAATCAGTGTTTGCCTAGGAGTTTACATCAAAGCTTGCAAGTGTGGGATCGTCTTATCCTGATAAATGTGTATCCTCCCACACTTCATCCCCACATTGTATCCTGGAAAGGATAGTTAATGCTTTGTCATACATATGTACTAAGTCTTTGACAAATTTCTTTGCCTCATGTTGGATGCGCTTCACCCATTCTCTCGCACCTTGGGTGATTCTCATCTCCTCAATACCTTCTACAGACTCCCTTGGAAGATTGATAGGTGGAACAAAAGCTTGATCTTTTTGCCTAACTGGGTGAGATAGGCACTGCAGATATCCACACAAGGCTTTGTTCCCATTCTTTATTTTTTGATACTTTTCTTCCAATTTCCTCATCCTTTCCTTCATTTCTTTGTTGGACAAACCTATTCCTTTGGGTTCTACCATTCTTCTCGCATAACCAAAATAAATAACATAAGAATTTTGCGAGAAAAATTTAAAAAAAAAAGAATAAAAGGCCCAGGAAAATAAAAAGAATAAAATTTCTTCCTTGTAGCTATGAAATAATTCTAACTTGAAGAGGAAAAACCTCTTAAAATCTAAAAGTTTATTACAAATTTCTTCTCCTCTAAAATTTTTCTCTAGAAATTCACCTCTTTTCGAATTCTTCCAATCTACTTTGTGAAAATGAAATGGGAATTATCATCTTATATAGAAAACTTGCCCAAGGACAAATTTAGTAAGGAATCTTGAGTTTTTAAAATCTTCTTACGCTTTCAAACCACTTGTCACGCATTTTCCTTCATTTTTCAAAAGTTTTGTTTTGTGCTTTTATCTTCCTCAACACACTTTCTTCATGGGTGCACACTTCAAGAGATAAGATTTTTAACATTTTGATAATTTAAATATTTACAATAATCCAATACCAATTTAGACATTTTCTAAAGTTTAATTAAACTCTACCTCTTCAACGTTTCTTTACCTTAGACTTTCTACACTTGATCAATTTCAAATGGATCTGCAATTTAAATCTTAGGCACTGATTAAATTAATAGGATTTTGAATTTAAAATGAATCTCCAATATTCCTAGTATTTGGTTTGATCTTTGACTTTAATTTTTGACATTTAATCGAATTGAATCATTTCCACATAGCCTCTACCTTAGGCGTGAATTAGACACGGGCGTGAATTTTCAACACTAACACAAATTTCATTGTTTCCAATGTTTATTCAAATCACGATCTTGAGCGCATATTGGATATAGGTGTAGACATTTAATATTTAACCAATTTTTGAATGTTCTCCACAATATTTCCTTGGGCACTGATTAGTCATAGCCAAGGATTTTAATCGTTTAAATAAATTTCTTGCTTGTATAGTGTTGGCACTCATGGGCAAAAATTAGAGATAGCGGAGGATTTTTGAAACTTGGTTAAATCTTAATGCTTTAATGTTTTCAATAATCTTAACCTCAACTCTTTGACACTCAACTGTGCCTTTATCCACCTCTTTCAATTTTTCTTTCTTGGCGCACGTGAGGTATAGTCAAGGATTTTAATCTTTCAAACGAATTTTCGCATGGTGGATTTTCACATTCAAGTGACATTCCATGTCTTAAAAGAATAAGCCCTCGAGAACGCATATCAGGGGTCAGCCTTTTACTAAAGAAAAATTAAGCTTGCAAAAAGTAAGTCAACTTTAACTATTTAACACTTTTTGTCTAAAAATCAATCATGTTTGGATTTTCAATCTTTTTGAAGAATTTCCTAAATAATACGAGTTTGTACCAAAGAGCCCAACTCAAACCTTGTGGCAGATTTTGTCGTATGAAACTGATTTCATGCCCTTTGTATTTTAGCGCTACTAGGTGCATATTAACATGGCCGACATATTTTGCATTTTGACTTTAATCCCCGTCATAGCAGAAATAGCACTGGTGGGTGCGTTTGATACCTTGTGACGGATTTTCTTCTTGGAATCCTTTTCCTGCCCAGTGTGAATCATTGTTAACGAGCACATATTAGAATAAGGTGTGGAATTTTGACTTGAAGGAAATTTCTTGACCATACACAATTTGCGTTGCGTATGAGATCATGGCAAAATTTGCACTTTTAAAATGTTTTCCCTGCTCTTCTCTCCTTCTATCCAGACTTATCTGTTTGTCATCATTACTTTCTTCCCAAATTTGGAAGCAGACTAGGAAGTGTCGTGGATTTTTAAGCTTTTGAGGAACTCCATGCCTTAGAAGATTTAGTGTTCCATGATGTTGTTCGAACCTCACTGATGGACTTTCAGATTTGGCATTCCATGATATTTTGTGTTTAGCGCTGCTAGGCGCATATGAGGTCAGGAGATGGATTTTTTTTCAATTTTGAGAGTTTTCCGTAGCATAGGATAATATGCGCTCAAGGATACACTTTGGATGGGGCGAAGGAATTTAGTATTTTCAACATTTCCTTGTTATTCTATGATTCTTTGTGTTTAGCATTGCTAAGCGCATATGAGGTCAGGAAATAGATTTTTTTTTTCAATTTTGAGAGTTTTCCTTGGTATAGGAGAATATGCGCTCAAGGACACACTTTGGATGGGGTGAAGGAATTTAGATTTTCAATATTTCCTTGTCATTTCATGATTCTATGTGTTTAGCGCTGCTAGGCGCATGAGGTTAGGAGATGGATTTTTTTCAATTTTGAGAGTTTTCCTTGGCATAGGAAAATATGTTTAAGGACACACTTTGGATGGGGTGAAGGAATTTAGCATTTTCAACATTTCCTTGTCATTCCATGATTCTCTGTGTTTAGCACTGCTAGGCGCATATGAGGTTAGGAGAGGGATTTTTTCCAATTTTGAGAGTTTTCCTTAGCATAAGAGAATATGCGCTCAAGGACACACTTTGGATGGGATGAAGGAATTTAGTATTTTCAACATCTCCTTGTCATTTCATGATTCTCTGAATTTAGCGCTGCTAGGTGCATATGAGGTTAGGAGATGGATTTTTTTTTTCAATTTTGAGAGTTTTCCTTGGTATAGGAGAATATGTGCTCAAGGAAATACTTTGGATGGGGTGAAGGAATTTAGTATTCTCAACATTTCCTTGTCATTCCATGATTCTTTGTGTTTAGCGCTGTTAGGCGCATATGAGGTCAGGAGATGGATTTTTTTCAATTTTGAGAGTTTTTCTTGGCATAGGAGAATATGCTCTCAAGGACACACTTTGGATGGGGTGAAGGGTTTTAGTATTTTCAACATTTCCTTGTCATGTGAGAATTTGCGCTCTAGGGCACACCTTGACACCTATAGTGGATTTTTGCAACTTGGTGGAATTCCTTGACCCCCAAGAGTAGTGCTCATGAGCGCATTGAACATGTGATGAAGGAATTTTTCATGTATTGAGGAATTCCATGCCTTACGAGGATTTACGCTCTATGGTGCATTTGATCATGTTTTGAGGAATTTTCATTTACTTAACCATTTTCTTGCATCTCCCCATGTCCCCAAATCAAGTCTTGTCATTTTTTATTCCTTCGTGTATTTCATCAACACTTGGCCATTTTCTTCGAACTTTTCACTCTAGGCATTCACAATCATGGACTCTCCTTACTTTTTCTCATGCTTTTTTTGGGTCTTTCCACTTTTACATGCTTTTTCAGAGATATTCAAATTTTCAGATATAGAATTGGATACCCTTTTGCTTTTTCCTTTGCCAGTGTTCATCGTGTTAGAATAACTGAGAAGGGTGGGGGGGGGGGGGTGTGTGAATCAATGGCCTTAAAAATAATTCCAAAAATCCAACCAAAACTTATCTCTTAAATATAATACCCTCTAGTTATCTTTCAGTCCATTAAGACGTATGCCATAAATAAACTTATCAAATATAACCTGCTCAGTAAGATATACTGTTTATCTTTACTAGACTTTACCGAATAGCAGTAAATAAACTTACTGTTAACCGACCAATCCAGTTTCAATAATGTGTAAAGAAAAATATCAATGCAATGAACCATATACACATTTGAAGTTCATAGATTTTAACGTGGAAACCCTGCTAAGGGAAAAACCACTTGGGACCGATAATCCAAAATTTTCACTTGTCAATGGGCCCTTGGTCTACTGGTGAAGTTAAATGGTTCACAAAGAGCCCACTAGGGATCAAGTCTTGCCGAGTACAAGGCCCAACATCATAAGGGATGAGGCTGGGATCGTGCCCCAGGAAAATTTGGCAGCGTGGATGCTCCTCAGTCCTTGGCTCTAAGCTAAAGAGGCACGTGTGGGCCCGTATCGGGTTCCTAAACCCTCCATAAATATATATATATATATATTTTCACTCTTCTGAAGTGAGCTCGGTGAAGAGCCAACCCTGTTAAAGGTTACAATACACACTATTAAGTGCGACCTTGTTAGAGGATTTAAAACTAATAGTTTGTCTTTGACCTAGCACTCACTATGTTGTCAACAAGAAAACCTTTTGATACTTTTGAGCATCTCAATACAATAAGGATTGTTAAATCCCACTCGGTTAAGAGATTTTCTGAATCAATGGTTAAACTGATACAGTAAATGATCTGTTCACTAATACAACTTTAACTTGCAGATATTCATATCTTTTGTTAGTCCAATAATACATCTCTGATCAATGTTCACTCCAGTTCCTTTGCTTTCATTCTTTCTTTTGCTCGGTGAATGCTCTGTCCTCTTTGCTTGGTGTCTGCAGAATTCCTTGGCTCTGTTCGTCAGCCTGTATGATCAGATCTATATGAAGAATTCAATCTTCACCAGAATATACTCAACATTCCTCTTTTTCTAATGAATTCCTTCTCTTTATATAGACATGATTAGCCGCTCAATCTCCTTGTTTTTGTCATAGATCACTTCTTGATGCGTAAAACTCCCCATGCTTGCTTTATCCCGTAAAGCTCCGCTTTAGTTTTATTCCGTAGATCTCTCCTTGATAACTACGCTTTAAATCTCTTCCATGCTTTAGTTTAATTGATCACCAAGAATAATGCAATCAATCAGTCAATCTCTAAATATAGCTCTTGCCAGCTAAGTAGTTTTTGTCATTCTTGAACTTTAGTTCTGCTTGGTCATCAACTCCAGTTATGATCGGTAGAAACTTCAGTTATGCCCGGTAACAACTCCAGTTTACAGTGGTGCTCGGTATACACTGTGAATTTCTCGGTGACGCTCGCTCGGTAACACTTGCTCGGTTACTATTGTGCTTAGTTTACACTGTCCGTCGGTGTTTACTGTCTCTCGGTGTATACTAACTTTTTATGTTTTACCGATAACATAAACTATCTCTTCAGCTCTTCAAGGTTATGACCAATATGTGTATGAACAGTCATACCATATCAAGTTGACATCAATGACAATACAATACATTAACTGATTTAATGTCTTGCATTCACTTTTGCAGCTCGGTGATCATCAAGTTATCATCTTCAAGCATTTAATCAGTTATACTTCATCAATCTCTCCCTTTGGCATTGATGACAACACAATATGAAATATGCCATAACATACCAAACTTATTGTTCTATAACCAATTTAAATATCTGAATCTCGGTAAGCTCTTTTAGCTTAGATTTGATTCTGCTGTGTGCTCTCCCTTTCTTCATTCCCTTCAATGGATAGGTGTAGCAATTTTGTCTTTTGATTATGTCTCTCCCTTTCTTGTAGAATCTCTTCTTCCTTTTTTAGATAGATATGTAGTGTTAACTCTTTCCAATTCTCTCCCTTTAGATTTTCTTCTCCTTGATGTATATTTCATTGAGTATTTCTCTCCCTTTGACAACAATGCCAAAAAAAAATTTACAGCTCTGTAGTAGCCAACAATATCTCTCGTGTGTGGTTCAGATAAGCACCTTCAATGTACTGATATATCATTGCAATCCATATTTCAGCTTGCATCAACATGATTGATCTTTTGATAATGTGTAGGCTGATGCAGCCTCCAAGTCAACTTAGTGACCAGTGGACAAGGGTCGAACCCCTAGTCTATTATGTAGGTACTCAAATGTATCTTTTGGCAATGGTTTTGTGAAGATGTCTACTAGCTATTCTTTGGATTGTACATATTCTAATATCACCTATTTCTCTTGTAGTTGTTCCCTAAAGTAATGATACTTAATAGCTATGTGCTTTGTCTTTACATGCATCACAAGGTTCTTTGATATGTTAATAGCACTAGTATTATCATAATAGATAATTACTGGGTCAAGAATTTCCTCATTCATACCTTTCAGCAATTGCTTGATCCATGCAATGTTAGAGCAATTTGCAGTAGCAACTACATATTCTGCTTCTGCAATTGATTGAGATATGCATCCTTGCTTTTTACTTATCCATGTGACAAGTCTGTCACCCATAAAGAATGCTCTTCATGTTGTGCTCTTTCTATCATCTAAGTTTCCAGCCCAATCAACATTTGTATAAACTTGTAGCTCAAATTTTCCTTCTTTATTGTACCACAAACCATAGTCCTCAATATTTTTCAGATATCTCAAAATTCTTTTAACAGTCATGTGTGATTCCTTAGGATTAGCAAAGGATCTTGCAACTATACCAACTGCATGTGCTATATCAGGTCTAGTGCGCACAACATACATTAGTTTTCCAATCATAGATCTGTATAAGGTCTGATTTACCTTGGTTGTCTTGTCTTCCTTTGTCAATTTGCATCTGGTTGCTATAGGTGTTCCAACTGGTTTTGAGTCCTCCATCTTGAATACCTTTAGAACTTATTTGATATATTTGGATTGTGTGATGTAGATGCCTTCATCCTGTTGTAGAATCATGCTCTCGATGCTTGTTTCAATCCATACAAGACTTTTTGTAGTCTACAAACCATGTTCCTCTTGTTAGGATCAACAAACACTTCAAGTTGTTCAATGTATACGCCCTCTTCTAGTACTCCATTCAGAAATGCAGATTTAACATCCATATGGTATACTTTGAATCCTTTAAAAGCAGCATAAGCAAGTAGAATTCTCACTTCTAGTCTAGCAAAGGGTGCAAAGGTTTCTCCATAATCTATACCTTCTTCTTGTGCATACCATTTTCATACAGGTCTTGCTTTGTTCCTTGTGACTTCTCCATTCTCATTGAGTTTGTTTTTGAATATCCATTCGGTACCAATGACATTTTTGTCACCCGGTCTAGGTACTAATGTCCATTTTTTATTCTTCTCAATTTGTTCAATTTCTTTATTCATTGCACTAACCCATTCTTGTTTCTCAAGTGCAACATTAAAAAATTTAGGCTCAAAATCACAAATCAAACATCTAGTGTTAAGAGACTTACTTCTTGTTCTCATTCCAACTCTTTTGTCTCCAATGATTTGGTCCTGTGGATGGTGTCTTCTAATATATTTAGCAAGTACAGGTTCAGATCTTTGTTCTTCATTTTGATCTTCATTATCACTCGGTTCAACATTGTGAGCATTTTGCTAATTCTCGGTGTGTGCAGCGTGTTTCTCGGTTGCATTATTCTGTCGCTCGGGTAAGATGTCAAGTTCTTTAATGTAGAAAAATTTGTTGTAATCTTCAGGTTCCTTTTTGCTTTCCTCATCATTTTTCTCAGCAAATTCATCCACTTTAACATTTGTACTGTCAATGATTTTGTTAGAAGATTTGTTCAGACATTTATAAGCTTTCCTTTTAGTAGAATATCCTAGAAATATTCCTTCATCACTTTTAGAGTAAATTTTTCCATTTCTATCATCTTTCAGTATATAACATTGACTTCTAAAAATTCTAGAGTAACTCACATTTGGTGTGTATCCATACCATAGCTCATAAGGTGTCTTATTTGTGTCTTTCTTTAATTGAACTCGGTTTAGTGTATAAACATCAATACTTACAACTTCTCTCCAGAATGTTTGTGTGATGCCTTTTTCAATCATCAGTGTTCTGGCACAATCAACAATTGATCTATTCCTCCTTTCAGCAATCCCATTTTGTTGTGGTGTTCTCGGTGCAAAAACTTGTCTTGTAATCCCATGCTCATTACAAAAGTTAATGAATTCATCATAAATAAATTTTCCTTCTCTATCTGATCTTAAACATTTCATTTCCTTTCCACTTTGTTTTTCAACTTTAGCATTATACCATTTGAACATCTTAAATGCTTCAGATTTCTCTTTTAAGGATATGATAGTCATCATCCTAGAATAGTCATCAACAAATAGAATAAAGTATCTGTCACCATAATAGCTCTTTGTTCTCATCGGTTCACATAAGTCAGTATGGACTAACTCTAGAATAACATTAGATGTGTAGGTTTTTCTCTTGAAACTAGATTTTGTCATTTTTCCTATTTGACAATTCTTGCACATAACATGGTCAGGCTTTGACATACTCGGTAAGCCTCTCACTTTTCTTTTCTTACTTATCTTAACCATGTTGTCAAAATTCACATGACATAACCTTTTATGCCACAACCAAACGTCTTCATTTCTATCCAATAAAAAAGTGGTCTCAATATCATCAAGATAGAATAGATTACCCTTTGTTTGTTCACCAGAACCGATCAACTTTCCTTTTCCATTATAGATCATGGCCTTTTTGTTCTCAAATGCAACTCGGTGTCCTGTGTTGTTCAACTGTGAAACACTCAATAGATTATAGTTAAGTCCTTTCACCCAATATGCATTTTCACATTTGATTAGATTATTCAACATGATGGTACCTCTTCCTTCAATTGGGAAGGTGAGTCATTACCCACCCTAACTAATCCACCATTAGAATATTCAAAAGTTTCAAACTTTTCTTTATCTCTAGTCATGTGATGAGTACAAACACTATCAATAATCCAGACATCATTTTTGCTAACTTTAGATATGAGTGTTGTTTCAACATACCTTTCTTTTTCGTCTGAATCATCCTTCATAGCAACAAATACTACCTCAATATCTTCATCAGAATCATTGTCAGGATTTCTTGCTTTATTCTTAACCAGGTAACAAGTATTCTTACCTTTGTCCTTGTAATCTCGGTTATCTCTTCTGTCAGAGTGTCGGTTGCTTCTATAGTCTCGGTCATCACTTCTGTCATACTTCTTTTCATCTTTTCTCTTGTTAGGGCATCTAGCAAAAAAATGTCCAATTTTTTTGCAATTAAAACAGATCAATGGTAATTTACCTTTATATCTTCCTTTACCTCTATGTAGTCTCCTAGCCATTAGTGCTTCAAGTTCATCAAGTTCTTGTTCATCACTATCACTGTCACCATCATTTCTCATAGTGTGTTTGTTACTAGATTTGCTTGTTTTCAGAGAAGATTTGAATGCAGACTCAATAGTAGGTAAGACACTCTTATCATGGTTGTTCATCTCAAATGAAATAAGTCTACCAATCAAACTATAAAGAGTAATATTGTTATTTTCTACTGCTCTCATTTCTTGAATTGCAGATACTCTAATAGCATAAACATGTAGTAAGGTTCTCAGAATTTTACTTACAACTGTTTCTTCCTCAAGTACTCCCACTTCACGAATAGCATTAACAACTGTTAGAGTAATCAGTTTACTCTTTTTCGGCTTATGCTTTCACTTAAGTGCATATAATTAATACTTTATATTAATTATATTGCGCATCCTAGCTTTTAGGTTTTAGGGTTTGTTCACCTTTTTA
>MU227475.1:1622341-1632422 GCA_018584345.1 Thuja plicata | reverse complement strand
CGCTCTCATTTTCTGAGCAACTTCTGAGTTCTTCAGCTTTTTCATTTTTAGCTTCTTCTTTGCATCAGGTTCTTGCATGCAGGTGTATTCGGGGTTTGTGGATTTGCATGTTTGCAAAATTCTACAACAACTTCTTTGATTCTACTAATATACTGAGTGATGTTCTCTCCTTTCACTCTCAGGTCATCAAACTTTCCTCTTAGGATTTCATCTTTAGCTCTCAGCACATTGGTGTCTCCTCCATGTACTAGCTTGAGTTTGTCCCACATTTTCTTTGCAGAGGTGCATGATTTTACATCTTCAAATTCAACATCGGATAGTGAAGAAGCAAGTTCTATCATCATGGAATTATGTTCATGTTTCTCTCTTAATTGATCAACAATCAGAGGTCCAGTAGGTGCAACATATTCAGTATCCAAGTGTTGTGTGACATCATTTCCAATACCTGATAGATGAAGTCTTATCCTGCTTTGCCATGATGCAAAGTTGTCCTTATTCAACTTAGGCACATCCATTTTTCTCATCTATTGAGTGATGTTCTCTCCTTTCACTCTCAGGTCATCAAACTTTCCTCTTCGGCTTTCATCTTTAGCTCTCAACACATTGGTGTCTCCTCCATGTACTAGCTTGAGTTTTTCCCACATTTTCTTTGCAGAGGTGCATGATTTTACATCTTCAAATTCAACATTGGATAGTGAAGAAGCAAGTTCTATCATCATGGAATTGTGTTCATGTTTCTCTTAATTGATCAACAATCAGTTGTCCAGTAGGTGCAACATATTTAGTATCCAAGTGTTATGTTACATCATTTCCAATACCTGATAGATAAAGTCTTATCCTGCTTTGCCATGATGCAAAGTTGTCCTTATTCAACTTAGGCACATCCATTTTTCTCATCTTGTGATCTTTAGCTTAAGTCTTTAAACTTTTCTTCCAAGCACCATAGCTCTGATACCAATTGTTAGAATAATTGAGAGGGTGGGGGGGGGATCAGTGGCCTTAAAAATAATTCCAAAAATCCAACCAAAACTTATCTCTTAAATATAATACCCTCTAGTTATCTTTCAGTCCATCAAGATGTATGTCATAAATAAACTTATCAAATATAACCTGCTCGATAAGATATATTGTTTATCTTTTCTAGACTTTTTCGAATAGTAGTAAATAAACTTAGTGTTAATCAACCAACCTGGTTTCAATAATGTGTAAAGCAAAATATCAATGTAATGAACCATATACACATTTGACACAGATTTTAACGTGGAAACCCCGCTAAGGGAAAAACCACTTGGGACCAATAACCCAAAATATTTTCACTCTTCTGAAGCGAGCTCGGTGAAGAGCCAACCCTGTTAAAGGTTACAATACACACAATTAAGTACGACCTTGTTAGAGGATTTAAAATTAACAGTTTTTCTTTTGAACTAGCACTCACTATGATGTCAACAAGAAAACCTTTTGATACTCTTGAGTATCTCAATACAATAAGGATTGTTAAATCCCACTCGGTTAATAGATTTTCTGAATCAATGGTTAAACTGATACAGTAAATGATTTGTTCACTAATACAACTTTAACTTGCAGATATTCAGATCTATTGTTAGTCCAATAATACCTCTCTAATCAATGTTCACTTCAGTTCCTTTGCTTTCATTCTTTCTTTTGCTTGGTGAATGCTCTGTCCTCTGTTGTTCGATGTCTACATAATTCCTTGGCTCTTCTTGTCACCCTATATGATCGGATCTGCATGAAGAATTCAATCTTCACCAAAATATACTCAACATTCCTCTTTTGTTAATGAATTCCTTGTCTCTTTATATAGACATGATTAACCGCTCAATCTCCTTGTTTTTTTCATAGATCACTTCTTGATCCATAAAACTCGTCATGCTTGCTTTATCCCATAAATCTCTTCTTTAGTTTTATTCCGTAGATCTCTCCTTGATAACTATGCTTTAAATCTCTTCCATGCTTTAGTTTAACTGATCGTTAAGAATAAAGCAATCAATCAATCAATCTCTAAATATAGATCTTGCTAGCTAAGTAGTTTTTGTTGTTCTTGAACTTCAGTTCTGCTCGGTCATCAACTCTAGTTATGCTTGGTAGCAACTTCAGTTATGCTTGGTAACAACTCCAGTTTACTGCGGTGCTCGATATACAATGTGAACTTCTCAGTGACACTTTCTCGGTAATGCTTGCTCGGTTACTACTGTGCTCGGTTTACACTGTCTATCGATGTTTACTGTCACTCGGTGTATATTGACTTTTTATGTTTTACCGATAACATAAACTTTGTCACTTCATCTCTTCAAGGTTATGACCAATATGTGTATGAACAATCATACCATATCAAGTTGACATCAATGAAAATACAATACATTAACTGATTTAATATCTTGCATTCACTTTTGCATCTCGGTGATCATCAACTTATCATCTTCAAGCATTTAATCAGTTATAGTTCATCACATCAGTCTTACCAAAAATAGACTTACTATAAATAATAAGTTGGTGCAAATTCAAAATAAGGCAAATAGGGATATAGTGAAGCTTATTAAAAAATAAACATACCAATTTCACCAATACTCATTTGAAACTCGTGGAACCTTAGGGGTCTGAGCCAAAAAACCACCAAGAAAAAAAGCCAAAAATACCAAGTGGACCAAAAAGTAGGGGGTCCCCATTTGCAATGGGGCAATGTGTGAAAATGTCACAACATTTAGCTCGACTCCAGTGATAAAATGTTTGAAAACATTTCAAGGATAAAAACCCATTTTGAACCAGGAATTTTTGGTTAATCATTCTCTCGCCATCATAAAGACAGAAAATACATTCAAAAGGGGAGACGAACCATTTATTGGATCAAAACGCCTTTGCTCGTGATTATCCAAGTTTGTGCATATGCATTAATTCTAGGTCATAATACCATTAGGATCCTTGGGATTAGCTATGATAAGCTATGCAAGTGTCTTAACTTCAAAAGTATCTTGGACATTGTCTCACTACCTATCAGGCGTCCATAGTCTCGATGAGGTTGTTGGTGTAATTTTGACGGAGATTGCTCTAGTTTAGGAAAATTATTCATTTTGAACACCTATAGAGATGCCCACTCATTCCCGAAATTGATTATTTGATCTTTTCTCTCATTTTATTTTATTTTATTTTTCTTTTATTTTTCCTTGGCTTGTAAGAAATGACACTCATCATACGTTTAGGAATTACAATGGTGCTCAAACAAGAGTTAAATTTTTCAAAACCCATAACTTTTTCCAGAAAATTGAAATATCTCAGAGAAATTGATTATGGAAGAAAAGTATAGTAATTTCAATATTTGGGTGTTAAGACACAATAAATGATTAAAATTTTGAGACAAGTGTTTT
Organism: Thuja plicata; assembly: GCA_018584345.1. NCBI lineage: Eukaryota > Viridiplantae > Streptophyta > Pinopsida > Cupressales > Cupressaceae > Thuja > Thuja plicata. The sequence continues at coordinate 1,629,042 of MU227475.1, read as the reverse complement.
GTTCTAACCTGATGATAAATACATGAAAAATCAAATCTAGCTTCCAAGGATCTTCATGAATAGTTATCCAGGAAATGATATTAATACAATTTAGTGGAATTGTGCATATAGAAACACCATCACCTTTATCACAAATGAAGACTCCAAACATTCTAACCACTTGAAAAAAATGAAACCTAAAGAAAAACTACTTGAGCCAATAAGCTCAAGGGAATCCAAAACCCTAAACTACGAAAAACCAAAACCAAAACTCTTCAAGGGAAGGGAAAAAAAACCAAAAAGGAAACACACTGAAGTGGGAAACCAAAAATGAAAGGGAAACTAAAACCAGAAACAAAAGAGAAACCTAAACTAACTATGTACATGGTAGGCCTTTGGAAGGAAACCTATGGTCGGAAGTAATGCTTGAGGAACTATCCATTGACGGGAAATGGAACTTACTCTCCTGTTAGAGTCTTCAACCTAAATGCATTATCTCCTAGGATTTCATAAATCTGATACGAACCCATCTATAAATTGTCAAACGTATCATGATCACCTCACTGTTCATGGGCGTTATCCCAACATAGAACTAAGTCATAGATTTGAAATTCATTGACTATGACCACTTCATCAAACCTCCTTTTGACCAATCCCTGATGCTTCACAAATTTTTTTAATTCTTATCTATTTTCTCTTCCAAGTACAATAATTGGGACAATCTTGTCTTCTCTCTATCTTCACCTTCCAAATACTCTTGCATAAATTTTAGTGTCAGAATTCTAAATTATACTGAAAAGATTGGATCTTGTCCATAGACCAAATGATAGGGAGATATTCCCAAAGAGCTTAATTCTGGTTGTATCCTCCTAGAGGGAAAATCCCAGTTGTGTGTGCTAGTCTTTAGGATTTTTGTCTAGTAACTTCTTGATTGCACTTAGGAGGTTCTTGTTCGTTGATTATGCCAATCCATTTCCCTACAAGTAGGAGTTGGATGAGAACTTCAATGTTATCCTATATTCAAATACCTACTTGAAAAACTATAAAAATGAAAATGTTGAGTCATTGTCGCATGCCAAAGCATGTGGGTCTCCAAATCTAGTGATAATATTATCTTTAAGGAACTTGATTACTATGTTTATAATGCATTATTTAAGAGAATGGGCTTCTGAACACCATTTGCACTAATCAGTAGTAGTCAGTATATATTTGTGTTGTGTTGAGGAAGGTAGATTAATCATGCCAATGAAATCCAGTCCCCACTTGGAAAATGGTTTTACTTCAATGATGGGTTACAACAACACAGAAATATTCTTTTCTCAAACAACAACTACCTATAAAGTGTGACATAATTTCACGTGTTCATACACATCTTTCAATAATTTAGGCCAATAGTATCCCACCCTTGAGATTTAATGGGCTACAACTAGACCACTTCCATGACTAGTTCTCAATTTACTATGTAAATGTTCAATGATTTTCTTTGCTTCTTCTCTCCCAACATATTCTAAATAAATCCCATCATGATTATTTCTGCACAACACAGTGTAGACACCTAAATCTGATTAACCTAATTCAATCATATTTAGTGCCTTCTGGGACATATCAGCTAAGTAATTAAGCATTACCTAATTGACCTATGTCATCCCCTAGCCCTAATTAATTCAATTAATTGTCTATAGTCCCGATTAATTATTAAAAGCAACCAATAACTTAATAATTAATTAAAACTTTATTCCTCTATTATTGAATGAATATGTTATTTATGTAATTCAATTCATTAATATTCCCTTTAACCCCTAACCTAACCTATCCCAACCACCTAACCTTGAGTTCTAACTCAACTCAACCTCTTCACACATGTTAACCTAACCTATCCCAACCACCTAACCCTGAGTTCAAACTAATCCCAACCTCTTCACCCATCCTAATCTTAATCCTAGTCCTAATCCTAATCCTAAACTCTCCCTAATGATGTCACATTCCTAATCTTTGGATTAGGAATTCAATCCCTTCCCCAAATTCAACATTCTCAAGCCATGCTTATCCATAAGCATAAATATCCCTTACACCCTCATAAATTTCTCTTACATCCCTCATTAAGGCTCTTACACCCTCTTTATGAGCCTTATCTTCTAGAGACCTCTTGGTCCATTTCCCTAAATGGTCATATTCCTCCCCACTTTCAACCCAATCCCCTTGTGACAAGTGTCACAATTTGATGCACTTGAAGAAGCACAATCCATGTTCTCTCTTTTAGTGGCATCTGGACCTCTCTTCAACTTTGCATCCTGACCCTTGATTCTTCACCCATTTTCTATAAAAGAAACCTCATTCCTTCATAATTTAATCCACCTTCCATGTAGAGTTATAATGCTATTTTGAGAGCAAATCATAAATCCATCTTTTAGAGAAGAGTTATAATGCCAGTTTGAGATCACAGCTTGAAGCTTGAAGCACATCCATGAGCACACATCCACAACAAATGGACAAATCCAATGAAAAAAATGGAGTTTGAATGAGCTTGTAGGAGGTTTGCACTTTCTTCATTTAGCTTATTTCAAGTTTTAATTTTATGTCTTAGCATGTATGTAGTTTAGATTATTAGTTGTTGAGTGTTTTGATTTTTTATTATGCTCCTTTACTTCTAATTTTCATAGCTCACATTCTGGCACGCTTGGTGGGACCCACTTCACAGGTTCCTTTTCATTGTTTTGCTTGCAAACTAACCCTCTAAACTAATGTGTTTTTGTTTTTTTAGTAGGTTTTGCAAGCTCTTATTTTCTTTTGCAGGTTGAAAAAGGAAAGAAGACTATATTCCTTCTATCTTCTTTCTACTTTCTCTCCATTACGCTTTCACGAATATCTTTGATACACAAACAAGAAGACTATATTCCTTCTATCTTCTTTCTACTTTTTCTCTATTACCCATTTGTTGAAATATGGTCTATATCATTAGGACCATTATTTGTAAAAACATGGGGGAAAGGCACTGTAAATCTACAATAATGCACTCTTACTAACTATTTTTATTTTTTTTACAAGTCTACAGGTTAGCCATCTAGTCTGGTAAAAAAACACAATCTTTTAATTAAAAAATTCCCATTTCACTTTTTGGTGTTTAAAAAGAACAATGTATGTACTCACATCATTTCACACTTAGTCTTGGGTTTCAAAGTCAACAAAATTCAAAATCAAAGTCAACAAAAGTCAAAAGTCAATAAAAGTCAAAAAGTCAACAAAAAGTCAACATTTCTTTTTTTGTGCTTAAAACGAACATGCACAAAATATCGAATGCTTTAAGGAAAACGAACAATCAAACATCTGATTTTGGGTTTAAAATTGAACAATCAAATCACACATCTTGTTTTTGGATCTTAAAATTGAACTATCAAACACTTCACTTTTTGGATTTTAAAATTGGACAAAGCAATCACACATTTCCTTTTGGGTTTAAAAACTTAACAACTCAAATGAACTCAATCTTTAATGCATAAAGACAAATTGAACAAGGCAAACAAAATCTCACTTTGGTGCTCATAAAAAGAACAAACTTGCGAGTTTTATTTCTGCACAAATCAGACATTGATTAACTTATCAAAGGAATTAACCGTGTGTTTGACGTCTCTGGTGCACTTGCACAAAATCTGTACAATGCAACCTCACTTCATGCATTATCCTCTCCCATTGGCTTTCGTGGTCGTTGGTACAAGAGAAAGGTGATTGTGACCGTTCGATCTTTTTATGAATCTTCTTAGAGGGGCTTGTCCAGAAGAAGCACGAGTCCTTCTGGAGAACGACCTCAAACTGGTAAATCCTTCAGCCGGTATAGAAATAAGGTGGACTTAAAGCTCTGTCTATATCCCTTCAAGCTCGGGCGGGTCGTGTTCAATGGTAGTTCAGACTGGGTGAACTCCCCAGCATATCAACTTGATTGAACTAGGGTCTTAAGTGACTCACGCCGTACAAAATGATTGCGGGGACACCACGAAAATACTAGCAACTCATAAATATAGCAACCTACTTGATCCATCCCCGAAAGCTTGATAATCGACTGGGAAAGGAAGATAGTAACTTCCCTGAGACATTCGCATATCTGTGCCACCCTAAGCGTTTGGAATCGGCTAATACGACATCATAACTAGAGCCTTGTGCTTGGTGATGGCCGTATTATGATTAGCTCTTGTGTGTGTGCCTACATATGTGGACAAAGGTTTTCAAGCTCACTGCATCCTTAAGGTAAAAAGTGCTTGTATGTGTCTTCAGTGTTACAATCCTTGTGCAAAACAATTCTCGAACATACACAAGTCTGGAAGTTTTGAAAGCCCTTTTGCCAAAGAGATCGACATTTTATGCTTCTTGCAAGGTTGCTTTGCCTCTTGCCAGATTGTTTGCTCCAAATCCTCAAGATCATCATTTATTCTGAAAAACATTCCAAGGCACACTTGTCATAGTCACTGCCTCATCCTAAGCAGTATCAGATTGAGCTGATGTACTATTCCATCAAACACAAGAAAGTGATGCCAAGCCTCCATATCACCAAGTTGTACACCCAAGCCTCTAAATATTTTCATCCTAGGTTCGTAATTATGTCCTTACTCTCTTCTAACATCAGTTTCTTATAGTTTCATCAGGTCCTTCTAGCAGAGCTATCTCTTTTGATCCTCCATCCTTTTCATCTTCTTCCGAGTCAGTGCTTCTTCCTATCCTACCCTAAAGCTGAAGCCTAATTTGAACTTCAATCTTCTATCTGTCTTCATCCTTTCTTCCTATCCAACTCATGTACATCATCATGTCACAACTCTTTTATGAGGAGTTTGGTCGTACCACCCCTTTTCTGACTTTATCCCATTCCGATGATGATGATATGGTTGATCATGGTGCATATATTGAAAATATTTGCAAGCTCACACTTACATCCTATCCCAATGATGAAGGTCTTGTTGATCATGACGCATATATTGAAAGGCTTAGCAAGCTCGCACCTACATTCTATTCTGATAATGACGATGATATGGTTGATCATGATGCATACTTTGAAAATATTAACAAGCTTGGTCCAAGCATCTCCCACAATCCAGTTATTCCTCCACACTACCCATCATGCCGCCATGCATACCCACTAGCACTCCTTATGATACCTTTGACAAGGGAAATCCTTCTTATCCTTCATCCACATCTCCTTCCTATACAGTCATGCCTCCATCTTATCCCACAATCATATCCCACCCTCCGTCTTTTCACAACAACACTACTAGCTACCTCCCTAATCCCAATCCACCATCTCATTAGTTCAAATCCCTAATCCTAGTCCTCCATTTCCTCCAAACCATCACCATGGTCCCCATGCTATTGCTAATCTACAATCCACTCTGTCCTATCCATCTACCCCATCTTATCCCACTCCACCATCTCCCATTCCTACCTACATTAACACAAATCCACTTCCCCAATCCACCTACCTACCTCAATCCACTTCATATTCCATCCCCCAGTCCATCCCTCCTCTCCCATTAGTTAGTCAATTTTGTTCACATGCTACCTCCATGCCTACCTATGTGAACTATTTAACCATACCATATCCTACATCTAGCTCTACCCCATCATTCAACCATACAAGTTCACAAACCATTTCCACACCTACCTATGTGAACTATCTAGCCATACCATCTCCCACATCCAACTCTACACCATCATTCAACCATACAAGTTCACAAGACATTGCCACATCTTCATCTGTGGACTATCCTAACTTCCCACCATCTACGCCCGTAAATTCTCCATCTCTGATATGTAAGTCTCCAAGGAGTTTCACAAGGAATCCAATAGAAAATCCATCTCTTCCAGAGTCACGTTATATCACTCCCCCATGGGAAAACACTAGTGATGAAGTCCTTCCATCTCCTGCATCCATCATTACTCTTCCATCTCCTGCACCTATCATTTCCCTTCCAAATCCCATACTTATTGATCCTCTTCCACCCCTCACACCCAACATTCCTCTTCCATCACACACACCCATCATTCCTCTTCCATCTCCCACATCAATTATTTCCCTTCTAGATCTCATACTTTTTAATCCTCTTCCATCTCCCATACCTATTATTTCCCTTCCGAATCTCATACTTTTTGATCCCCTTCCATCTCCTAGCACCATTGAATTCTCCTCATCTATTGCATTCATCCAATATTTATCCCCATCTTCTCCTCCTAACAATATCCTCACGCCCCCACCCTTCTTCCCACCATTACGGAATCCACCGTCCCTACATACAACCCATTTGCAAAATCTCTCATCCATCCATACACCCCATTTGCAAAATCTCCCATTCTTCCATCCCCTCTTTATGAAGAATCCTTCCATACATCCCCCATCACACCATCACCATCAATCCAATCATGTCATGACCTTGGCCAAAATCATGTTGAAGTATCCATTGACTTGACTGAAGAATGTATCATTTCATCCCCTCCATATGAAGATCCTAACGTCCCACTCCATCCATTACATGATCCATCCACTCCACTTCCTAGTCCATTGAACTTCACTCCTCCATCTCAAGATCCTATCCTTCCATCTACTCCAACTCCAGAACCATTATCCTATCTGAGTCAAGATCCAAGCATCCCATCTACCCCACTTCCTAATTCATCCACTCCTTCAAATCAAGATCCTCCCACTCTACCTCTTCCATCTCAAAATCTATTACCCCATCTGAGTC
>MU227475.1:1549662-1617141 GCA_018584345.1 Thuja plicata | reverse complement strand
ATGAGCTTGTAGGAGGTTTGCACTTTATTCATTTAGCTTATTTCAAGTTTTCATTTTATGTCTTAGCATGTATGTAGTTTAGATTATTAGTTGTTGAGTGTTTTGATTTGTTATTATGCTCCCTTACTTCTAATTTTCATAGCTCACACATAGCTCCTTTAAGCATGAACTATTGACTCTTCATTCTCAAAGCTCTTCTCTATACTGAATTCAGGTGGGAGGGACATTTGTGATTCAATATATAGTAAACAATATCATTGTACCACTCATCAGGAGATACTTCTTCCAACATATAAACTTGTTGCACCAACCTAGGTATTGTTGGGGCTATTGTATGGGTTAGAGCTTATCCACAAACTAGCTTCATTGGTTGTATCTCAATGTCATTTTCCTGGATGGTGGTAACCAATTTTCCTCTTTGTTCTCCCAACTCATCTCACATCAATAATATTTTCACTGCCACATCAGGAACTATGGTGTATACCTTGCTTCTTAAAATAGTGTCTGAATTTCTTGCTTGTCTTCACTAGAGCACAAGCTTGTTTTTAAATATTTGCATATCTCATCTCTGCATCTTTCAATGACAAACTCATGAATGCAATTTGACGCTCATCTTTCTCTTTTGTTCTTTGGATGAGGATTGTTGTGCATGCATGTTTTGAAGCAAAGGAATATATGAAGAATGGTTTAATGTTGTTTGAGCTGACAAGTACATGAGCATCTACAATAGCTTACTTGATTTTTTCAAATGCTTTCTTTTCTATGGGTGTCCAATCTATCTTTGCACCCTTCTTCAACATGTTGTTTAAGGGCCTTACTATCTCAACAAATCCGGTTATGAAATTTCTCATGAAGTTGATCTTACTAAAGAATGACCCCATTTCTCTCTGAATGACAGGAAAACGTATTCTTGAGATAGCTTCAACACATTTTAGGTCAATTGAAATTCCATGTTCTGAAATTACATGTCCTAACAATTTTCCTTTAGAAACAGTGAACATGTGTTTCTTTGGATTTAGTGAAATTTCGTACCTCCTGCATCTTTGAAAGATTCTTCTCAAATCACTTATATAATCTTCTCTTTTCTTGGAAAATACTGTAAGATCATCTATATATATAGTGATGCATTTCCCAGCTAAGTCTCAAAAGGTAATATCTATGGCCCTTTGGAAAGTAGCTCCAATATTGATTAATTTGAAGGGTATTCTTCTATAGGAAAATGTACCCCATTTGGTAGTGAATGCAGTCTTCAACCTATCGTATTCTTCTACCATCACTTGGTTATATCCCAAATAACCATATAAAAATGACATCATTTGAGATCCATTAACAATTTGTAAAACTTCATCAAGGGATGGCAATGGGTATTTGTCCTTCTTTGAAGCTCTGTTGAGATTTTGGAAGTCTACACACAATCTTATTTCTCCATTTTTATTTCTAATGAGAACTAGATTAGTGACCCACATTGAGTGTCTGACTGAGAAAATGAGTACCATCGAGAGCAATTTATTTACCTCTTGATGTATCTGTGGTTCTAGTAATGGATTAATTGTTCTCTGATTCTGAAAAAATGGCTTGCTACATGACAAGTGGAATCATATGTGTGATGAGGGAGGTGTCATAGGTCTTCAATTTTTCATATCCTCAAGCTACCACATATGGGAATTCCCTCATAAGCTTTAGGATACCTTCTTTCTCTTTGGGTGTACACACTTTCCCAATGACCACATTCTTAACTTGTTCTTCCATTCCTAGTGAAGACATATTTTTCCATTAGTATAAAAGGAAAACAATTTTTAAATCATCGGTAACACCAACACTAAAAAACATGTTTTAGTGCAACCCGACAGACAAGTTCACAAGGGAGCCCGATGACACAGTTTACTAGTGCAAACCAAAAATGGTGAATTGGAACCTGACAGAGTTAACTGATAGAGGAACCCTACAAGGAGATTTTAGTGACCCTACAAAACAGATAATAGAGGAACCCGACAGACTACAGAGAAAACTGAGCACTAGTCTACTGAGAGGTAGTTAGAATCCTGAGAAATGTGGATCTAACTTCTACATCAGATAAAATTAACACTTGTGTTTTATATTTAGCTTTTTAATTAGCTTTAAATCCATTTCTTGAGGGTCAAGCAATGTAATTGTAATTGTTTTAATCAGCCCAAGTGATTAGAAACATGCAAACTAGGAGATCAAGGTCAATTTGTAAACCTTTGATCATAGAGTTAACATTGTTATTCGTGATACTCATTTAGGTATAACTCATTGTATAAATAGATGTGTAATCAATTAGAACAAATGGATGTAATGATGATTATAGTTGAAGACACTTCTATGGATTAGAGATAGAGTTTTATGAAGAAGAATAGCCAAAGATGAACTCAGTTATCAAGAACAAGATCCAAGGCTACTGAGCATAACAGAGGTATTGATCAATCACTATAGGTGATAATTGTACATGTGAACTTTATTGGATTTGTAATCAAAAATTCTAGATTACATATACTCATGTCAATGAATATTTTTGACTACATTCTAACAAGTATAGAAAATAGAAGAAATCCTTGAGAAAGGTGGATTTAACAATCCTCTGTAAATCTCTTAACCGAGTCAAAACTAAACAGTGTTGCTAAAGCTCTTAATAGAGTAGACCTTAACCAGTCTCCAAAAATTACTCTTAACATGGTAGATCATCAGAAGTGATCAAGATTGTAAGCCTTAATCGACCCCTTCCATTCTGCAGATAGTGAAGTTTTGTGGGTTTTATCCCCACCACAGTTTTTACCTTCTAACAGGGGTTTTCTGCGTTACCAAATCTTGTGTCATGTGTCAATACATTTCATGAATGTTTCTATGAATGTTTACATGCTAATTGAGTTTATGAATTGATATTACATGCATAAAGATAGAATAACAGAGATGGTCGGTAATACAAGTAATTGATTACTAAAAGATTAAGGTTAAGTGATAAATTTTTTAAGGGTACTGATTCACCCCTCCCCTCTCAGTACACACCATTCCATTATTTCCAACACCTAGGTTCACCTTTTCACATTCTCCTCCTTTAGTAGCTAGATATCTGAGGGAATTGAATCTGTCTGGATCAAAATTTCTTTCTAGCTCTACCATTCCTTGGGGAATGTTATTTGTCTTCAAGTTCATAATCCCATCAATGTCAAACTCAACTTCTTGCAATTTTTATTTGTCAATAACTTGAGTGGAAAATACATTTTCCATGGACTTATTCGTGAGAAAATTAAGGATATTCTTATCATCTTAAAACACTTTGAAGTTGGTGATGTTATCAAGAGTTGAGGGTATTGAAATCAACTCTACTATAAATTTCTTCAAGCAATTCATAGTGAGAGGTTCCAACAAACTAGTTGCCCGTGCTAATGAATTTTCTACTAGATTGCTCGATCAATACACTTGTTTGATGTTGAAGGCATCAAAACTTTCAATGAGGCTCCATACTCTGTTGCGGTAGCGACTCAATATTTTATCATGGAAGGCATATAATTTCCTCAATTGTCTTACAACTAGATTTAAATCTCCATGTGCATGTAGGATCTTGGCACCCTTTTGGATAGCAAGAAACAATCCATGAGCCAATGATTCATATTCAACAACATTATTGGTGCATGGAAACTACAATCTACATGCAACCAATCAAGTCTCTCTTGTTGGACTAACCAACTCGATGAAAAATTTTCTTGCTTAGTTTGACTTAGATCTATCAAACCACAACATCCATACTTGATCTGTTGTTTGAGATGACACTTCTGCAATTTATTTCCTACATTTTTCTTGAAGACTTTGATTTTCACTTTGTTGGCGTGGCTCTAATTCCATTGGTGTGTCTTGTTGATGGAGGGTGCTTCTTAAATTATCTTTTCCACTTGATAAATCTGTTCTTGATAAAATTTCCTTTTCTTTCTCAAATTCTAACATTACTTCCTTGAAAGGGTTCTTGACATCTTTAATTTCTTGGACATCTTCCTTCACAGATACTTTTAAAATAATCTTTGATACTTGCTCTAAAAACTTTACACATTGTACATGATATTTCTGAGTGAAAGACATTATGGATTTTTCACCAAGTGGGTAGCAATAGATTCTAAACACCAACACCTCTATCCATTTCTATTTCTTTCTTTACACTCTTCAAGCAAAAATTACTAAAGTTTTCAAACATTCCTTAATTTTTGTGAACTTGTGTTCTTGATCATTAAATGAGTACTTCTATAGAGTCTTGTGTCTCTTTCAAAGATTCTCTCTTGGTAGTACCATGTAACATTAGGACCTCTCCAAACTTTGATATATATGATCTTAAGTTGGTCCCCATGAACAAGATTCACGATCTTAAGAAAATAGATAATCATGAAAGGATATTCCGCTTGTGGGAAGAGACCCTTGAAAGGAAGAGATCTTTTCTTACAAGACATCTACCTTAAAGAGGAGTTCTTGAACAAAGATAGCATCTTCAAGACAAAGAGGGGGAGGAGAACAAGAATGCACCCATTTAGCCCCCTGTTACCAGGTGAAAAAGGGATTCCTTATGAAGGATGATAGACTTTGAAATCCAAAGTAAGGGAAGTTGTTTATAATGAAAATAATTTTTAAAATAAAGAATATGTTGTGATCAAGGATGCACACCTCTTGTATAAGAGAGAATCTTGAATCAAAACGAACAATTCTTTATAAGAAAAGAATGTCACATGATAAACAAATGCCACTATACAAGTAGATGCTTAGACAAAAGAGAGAAGAATATAGAAGCAACCTTGCCCCCCGAGTGTGAAGGCAAGAAACAATATATAATACACCCCTAATAATGGTTTCTTCATAATAGATATAAATTCCAAGCAAAATAAGCTGCAAATCAGAGAGAACTCCTAATGTAAAACAAACATATTTACACTAGAAAAGACGTCACATATAAATTAGGGTAAGTCATCAAGAAAGAAATGGTGATATGGATGATTATTAGATGATATACACGGCCTTTGAGGCATGAAAATGATTTTTAAGCAAAGATGTTAGGATATGTGAAACAAAGGATCTCGTGCCAAAAAGAATGTACCATCATAAAATAATAGAAAATACAAAGAAATGAAGGATAAGGAGAAAGGAGGATTCCACATTACGCCTAATTAGTGGTCAACTCAATTATACAGGATATGCACTTCTGAGCAAGGAATATTTGTTAGGAGGGTACTAATCTCATTAAGGAGAATGATCCTAAACAACAAGTCCATACATGGAAGGAAATCATAATATAAAATAGATGAGAAATAAAGAGATAATGGATCCTATGAAAGCAGAAGATGAAAAAATCTAATACATGCCCTAAGTGATAAATCTTTAATAATATGTACTATGAAGAAAACATAAGGTTGCAACTGGGGGTGAAAATCCTTGTGTAAAACATTAAATCCTTGCAAGAAAATATATCATACTATAAAAGATCGAAGATCATAATGGATATTGGATGCATGAAAAGGAAGACACATTAAGCTCCCTAAGTGGTTTCTCATGTATAAAATATATGCGCTTGAAGGAAAACATAAGGTTGCAATTTAGGATGTCAATATCCTTATGTAAAACAACAAATGCATGCCGAAAAGGATGTCATTGTATAAAAGAAACATGGCTACAAAGGGAGAAAAATGGATCCCTAAAAGAAGGAAGAAATAATGATCCCTTATCCCCTAGTTTAGAGAGAAAGAAAGATGGAATCCTATTATGATACTCTTAGTGCACATTATGCAAAGAATGTTGCATAATGGAGAGAAACATAATAGGAAAAGAATGGTTAAGGTATTTCTCTGATACAAAGAAAATGTATAATATCCAGTGTTAAAAGAAGAAGAAATCTATCAACCAAATCATGAACAAATTGTCTAAACTCAACACAATCACAAAGAGAATGCCATGCAAATTCACCATTGTAAGTATGTGGGTTTTGACAGAATCTATAAGGAAATCTTATCCAAGAATTATACTTGATATCTAGATAAATTCATTTGGCCAAAGCTTCATGGTCACTATAAGATGAAGGGTCGTGATATGGTGTTGGAAAGAGATTGTCAAGAGGTGGTTTTGGCTGAGAGAAAAGGTTAGGTTGAGGTACATGATATTACTTAGGAGGATAAGGAGGAACCTTAAGGTTATTAAATCCTTGGCCATGTTGTATATAATCTTGAGGTTTATGAGTGGAAGGAAGAGAAGTGTGGATGGTTTCTCTAGAAAGATAATCGTCCTTATTATCCTTAGCTTGGGAGGAAGAAGAAGGACTATCCATTATTTTTTGAGAAAAATCATCTAGGAAATTTCTAACATCTGGATCATGAAGAATGTTTTAAATTTTTTTATAAGAATCATAAACCTTAACTATCGTAGGATCACTAGGAGCTATATTTTGAGGTATAGGATTAGGGAGATTAGCATTAGGTTTATTAACAAAGGCCCTTATGTTATCAATATATTGCATGCATTATTTAAAATGTGAAGAAGAAACATACATGAAACATTGATAACATTTTTAAAATACGCCTTACAATGAAGAGATATATGGGTTACTCTCATTATGCCATATGCAAGAATACCATGAAGGAATACAAATGTATTGAAATGCAAAAAATTGTGATTAACTCCATGTGTTTGATAAAGAGGGGTAAGAAGGAAGCTAATGACATAAGTAATTCCACACCAATCCAATTTAGAGAGTTCCATGCTAACTAACACACAACTTGATCTCAAAATAGGAATGGGATAAAGACAAGAGCAGTCTAACAAAAAAATTAGGATGAAAATGTTATAAGTCGAGTTTGCCAAAATGCAATGAAGGAAAATGGTGAGAGGTTCTAAGAGGTGGATCACTCACCAAGGTTCTTCATACATTGGAATGCAAAACACTCTAACACGGTGAGTCCGATTAGCACAACCAAAGAGTAAGGGTGCCAATTCACGATCTCCATAATGTAGCATTTTCTATTCCTTGAAATGTAATTGCCAGTGGCTGTAATTAATATGTAAAAATGATCTATGAAATTAAGTGCAAGGAAAAAATAGAGAGAAATATCTCACCTTGAAGGAAGAAGAGGCAAATGAATCTTCGTTGTTGACTCTCACTGTCGTAGAGGTAGCAGAATCAGGTATAACTATAGATCTGAGTCTTTGGCACCTGTAGCAACTTTCTGTGAAAATATTAGACCCAAAAGATAAGGCCAAAAATGGTGGCCTTGTACAGGACAAGGGTGAAGATTATGGCCTTGTCTTTTTGACTTTGAAATTGATGAAATTTGGAGAGGACCTGTAATTTTACCCGAGGCTTCCGAATTTGGATCTAAAACTCCGCAACCTATTCTTGCACACAGAAAAGAAAGGGAAGAAGGTTGAGGGGAGGGGTTTTACTTAGTCAAACCCATGTTTAGGAATCAACCTTGAAATGAAATAATTGTAATTGAAAGAATGTTTTCATGTAGAAGAGATTAGATCTAAACAACGGAATACATCATACCATGCAAATGCAATTGTCATTAGAATGTGATCAAGAATGATGATGTAATAGTTTGAATCAACACAAGGAAATCATGTAAGACAAAACCTCATGTAGTAGATGTTGTAATTTGCCACAATGTTGACTAGGGAAAGAAGAAGACTTGATAAATGAATGTAGATCTCCTTCCTTGATTGAAAACTCCTTTTCTTGACCACCAATGGGGAAAAGAACTAGATCTATGGAAAGAAATGCCTTGCATGAAAAATGGAAATGAAGACTTGAATGCTTAAAGACTCTTGATGGCTTCCTTGCACTTGCATAATAGCTTTCTTGCACTTGAATCTCTTGAATGCACGATGAATGATAACTCGCATGTGTATGTAAATTATGGATTATAGATGTTAATAGATGTGAAAATGAGAGGCTTTAATGTCCTTTTATACACATTTTGGGGATCAAATTTTGAAAGGTCGGCCACAATTAAGATCTGTAAGAAAAACCCATTCATCGGGCCGGAGCCCGTTAAAGCACAAATCTCTAGGACAAGGCCAAAAATGGAAACCTTGTCCAGGACAAGGATGCAAATAGTGGTCTTTTCCAGACAACTTTTTTGAAATTTTTTTGATGACCTAGGGGAGTGTGCCAGAAAGGGATGATGAAAGCTTAAGTTTGACAAGAAATTGGGGTTGATCCCGAGATCCAAAAAGGCATGTATATGAGCTAGGTGGGAAATGAATTATGTAGATGGATGGAAAAATGGGAAATCAAGCATAGAAATTAGAGCCAACCTCAATTTTGAAGGAGGAGGACCTACATTTGAATTAAGTATCATTTAAGTGCAATATGAGATCCTACCATAAGAAACACACTAAAGTAGACTCAAAATGAGCACAAATTAAGTGCTTACTTTTTAGGACGGTACAATTATCCTTACATTTTGAAACTCCATCCAACAACTGTTGATGCGATTGATGAGCCATTTTGAAATGGTCTATTTGCGAGCTAATCTAATGAGTTGTTAACAGAGCTATAAAGTTAACTTTGATTCTGACAGCACAATACGATAAACGTGCAAGAGTTTCAACCACAAGAAACAATCTTGTTGCATCACATTCATTGGAACTTGAACGACGTAATTCAAAGAGCTAGATATTGCAAAATACTCCCCAAGTTCATCCTGACAATCAACAAGCTTGCACCCAGCTTCAAAGGCATAAATACAATGAAATTGAGTAGAATATGCTACTACTTCAGGCATACCATCAATTGATAAAACTAACAAAGCTTCCTTCAAAATTTCCTTTTCCCTTTCTATTTCTATCTTTAACACATATTCCTTGGAATCTCTATGAAGCATTGCCTGTAAGAGCATCTATTCACTTCTTTGAACAACCTGCCTCAAATCTATTATTAGTTCACTACTAATCTATGGAGTCAACCCCAAGTATCCCCATGCACCTTGTACATATCCCTCATCAAAGAGAGCTAGAGCATGAATTGCATTCATTTTATTGACAGTTGTTGTTAATGTTCCAGAATAAGATTTCCATGCATGCTTAGCACAAAGTAGTTACAATTCTTGCAGCCAATGATCTAGAGACTCCCAGTTTGTAAGAGCTACATAGTTTTCAATTATACGTGCAATGGAAAATTGAACTGGATCAACTCCTATTTAACCAAGGGCATCTTCAGACTGGAGAAAATGTGTAAAACGAGCTACAAATTTTTCATATTGCCCCTTTTCTTGATGTACAAGCCTTTTCATCCATCCACAAAGTCCAGAGGTCCTCATTATCGTTCTCATTTCTACCTGCTCTTTTGCACGAAGGCATGCCCTTTCTTCCTCTAATGTCTCCCTGACTCTTTGAACTTCTTCAATGTGGGACTGTTCTTTTTTTATTTAATTTTAGGATTCACTGATTCATTTGGGAGCACTGTAGGATTTGTTCTTACGCTTTTTACAGCCCCTATGGGCCCTACCTTCACTTGGAGCCCCAAAGTTGAAAATTATTTTTGGGCATTGTCTTTGACTTGTTCTACTTGTTGGACCTTCAAGCTCAACTCTCTTACTTGTTTTCTTAGCCTGGAATTCATTTCCCTAAGTGTCTACAACTTTGTATTTAGATGCTTTAATTATTCTGCAGATTCAAGTGATAAATGCACCTAAAAGCCAGCCAGAAATTAATAATTTTTTACATCATGAAAACAATTTTTGATTGTTTTGTCATAACCACCGCACAAATCTAAAGAAACAATTTTGCATCATTCACACAAGTTAATATGCCAAATGGTTTTCACTTCATATTAAAATTTTTTGGGAAAAAACCACAAAAATGGTTTTGTAATCTAATGATCTTACAAAAAAGATCTTATAAGTGGTCAAAATTGCATTTTCACATTTTATTTTATTTTTTTGATGGAGGGTTCAGACCTGCGAGACAACCTAGCAAGGATCAAAGCTTGCGAGCTTCCAATCAACGAAGGCCACCATTGACGATTTTAGGAACCCGATACGGGCCCATTCATGCCTGAAACCTTTTCAGCTTAGAGCCAAGGACTGAGGGGCATCCACTCCACCAAATTCGCCCAGGGTACGATCCCGACCTCATCCCTTATGATGTCGGAGCCTTGCACTCAACAAGACTTGATCGCTGGTGGGCTCATTGTGAGACATTCAACTTCACCAGTAGACCAAGGGCCCATTGACATTTTTTCTTTATTTTTATTTCAACCACATCAAGAAAACAAGTTTTGTCAACTCAAAACATGTGGTCTTTCAGATTTTGTTTTAACCAAACTATTTTGTAACTTAAAGCTATGCATTTGATAATTGTTTCTAGAAAAAGCTAGGCAAATGGGGATTGTAGAAAGTTAGAAACACAGTTTTCTTGACCTATATACCACAAATGAATAAATCATGTTTTTTCAAAGAAAAGAGTTGGAGTAAATATAAGCAAAATTCTGTAAAAACTACATGTTTAGAGATTGTAGATTTTACATTTTCCTAGTTATAATATGTTTTCAATAAAAAGAGATTTTGGGAATTCAATCGGATTTCTTTTGAATTTGAAAAAAACAACTATGCATTTGAGAATTGTATAATCTAGGTTCTCTATATATTTTTTCCATAAAAAAATTGTTCTTTTCAAAACAAAAAGGTAATTCTAGAAATTTTGAAGTTTTTTTTTTGATGTAAAACACAGCAGAGACTATTTATTTTGAGAATGTTAATTTGTTAACATCTCTGGACAAAATAATGTCTTTTCATAAAAGAAAGAGGTACTTAGACAATTCAATCAAATTAATTTTGAACTAAGAATATATACAATATAAGCATCTAGGTAATAAAATTGATATTTTGTACAATTTTTCAAAAAAATCATGTATTCCAAGAGAGAAAAAGAAAAGTGGGGCTTTCATGGAAAATTAAGGATACCTACAATGTCACTTGGGATATGGTATTTAAAACATAATTTGGTTTTGAAGACCACAGAAAGCGATGGGGGTAAAGATAAGCCTAGAAAAGCCCAAATTAGATTCCTGCTCCAACTACGACTACTAATATCTATCCCTGAAAAGTTGATCCAGTCCCTCTAAACAAGATCCTATCTCTTTTTCCACTCAATATTTTTGGATTTAATCCAACTGGGTATCCAAAACACCTCGAATCGTACTAAGAGCACCAAACAACTGTTAGTCCTCTAATGGGTGTCATCAAAATGAAGGCTTCGAGGATAGAAAATTTATAGGCACTGAGGTTCTCAGAGACAAAAGTCATTGCAATCCTCAGAGTTGTAGATGATGGGTAAGAGGTTTAGATACAAAAATTGTTGAGAAGGTACAAACTCATTGCAGATATATGACGAATATTGAGCACGTTTTTTATTTGAAAATGAGTCAGTAATTGGATGGGTGCCATTAGTTAAGAAGGGTATATGAAGAGAAAGAAAGTCGACCAAATCTACATTAGATTGTGAGAAGCCAAATTGGAGGAAAATTCCATGCTTTGATTGTAAACAGAAAGAATACGTAAGGCGCATGAACATCTCATAATAAGCCACATGATTTTTAGTGTAGACTTGTTCAAAAGTGAATGACATGATGGAAGGTAATAAATTTGGGTGCTCCATTCCTAATTCCCTTGAGAAAGTAAAATACTAGCTAAAAAATGTTAGTACTGAGAGGGGGTGAATCATTGTACACAAGTACTTAATAATTTTCACTATTAATCTAACAAAGTTAATCAATAACTTCCAAACAATGAAACATACAACTAATGATATCAAATAGAAGTAAATACCATCAAGCATCACACATAACACACATATTTTATCACGTGGAAAACCTTGTAAGAGGGAGAAAACCACGGCGGGGATGACACCCACAAATTCACTTCACTGTAGTATAAAGTGTTTTCCCTATTAGGAGCTACAATACCTTGTCAAGGGTTCACCCTATTTAAAGTGATTAGTACCTTGTTAAAAGTACAAAAGGACATGTTAGAGTCTACCTTGCTAGAGGATTTCAAAACCTGAATTAAGAAGTTACCCTATTAAAGGATTTACAATAGGAACCTGTTAAAGCTCACCCCGTTAAGGGATTTATCTTTCCAACCTAGAAGGTTGGCCTAGAGTAATGAACTTTGTCTCTTGATCTTTAGACTGGCACTGATTTCCTATCAGATCCACTCTGCTCTTTTCTTTCTGATGATGCACTAATCTCTTCTCCTTCAATCTCTGATCGGTCCACTTAAGATACGATCCCAACCCTAAATCAAATGATTTAGACCACCTTATATAGTGTTGTCCTTAAGTCACTTAAGACCTAGAAACTTTCCATCATAGTCGTCACAAAGTATTGACCAACCACCTCGAGATCAGTGTCAAAAATACCTAACATGTCGGCACCAAACGTAATATCCACGTTTATGACCAATAGCCGACCTCAGATCCACCGCCTTAACAAATTTAATATAAAACATGGATCGGTGAACCAATAGGTATACTGTCTTCTTCACCAAACACACAATTCACTCAAATCACTGAATTAATGGTCGTGATCGCAATCATGGAATCCAATAACCATATAAAAACCTCCTCTATGATTGCAACGCTTGATCTATACTGAAACTTAACTGCTACCAAATTCTCTGACTGAAACTGTTCTTCATGTACACCGATCAACGCACTTAACTGCTTCTTCCATTACCGATCATGAAAATATATTTTTAGCCGCTCCAATCATGTTAACTGACAATGTTGCCATCAATGACAACCCAATTATGCATCCCTTATGAACGCTCCTCATAAGAACTTCAAAAACCACCATAATGCCAACAAAAACTATTGCAAATTTTGCTCATTTTTCTCACTATTCAGAATAGGCATTTGGCCAAACAATTTGATTGTATACTTCATGAATAGATTGGGTTCTAACATACATGCCCTTCACAATATCAAGAAGTGGAAAGATATAAGACAAGTTACATTCAAATGTTACAGTTTGTATACAAATTTAAACTAAGAAATGAAAGATCAACATAAATCTATTCAATATTGCATCCCATAATACTGTGTAGGTCTAACATGTTACATCGTCGAGAATTAACGATAAAAAAGAGGATCCTTTTTCACCTTCAACTGAGGCACTGGAAGCCATGTACTGAGATTTTTCCTCACACCAATATTTTCTCCATTCCCAATCGTACCCATTTGAGAGGTCTTCTTAGACACCAAAGAATCAAAGTCTTCTAAAAAGGAGCCCCACACAAAACTAGAGTCAAAAGAATTTGTGTTAGTTTTTCTTTTAAAATCCTGTTGAAGTTCAATAATTTTTTTTGGAGGGATGTCTGTCCAGGCCCATGATAGTTTTCCCTCTTTTTCAAGAGAAGCAACTAGGGTTTTGAGAAAACCAAGCAAAATAACCCTTCTTTGGCCTCACTACATATTCTTTTGAACACCTCTTCTTTACATTTTTTCTCATATCTACCAGGCACGAAATCTATCCACCCCCCACCATAGAATATGAGATACGCACTGTGACATATGATCAACTGGTGCAACACCAAGAATTCCTTTCCCCTCACAGTTTTGGAACCTCTATTGTTCATGAAAGAAAGAAGGTTTTCTTTTTGAGAAAGAGAAGAATTTTTTAAACCTTTGGCATTGGACGAAAACCCCATCATACTTGCTTTCCCGCTCCAAATTTTTTCTATTTTTGACAAATTTATCATTATCTCATTTGAAGGAAAAAAAAATCAAAATAGAGATTAATAAGATAAATAAAAAAGAATAGAAAAGATAAGGTTAAGACAATAATAGATTCTTTCTTGAGCCTTCATTGTCATGAAAGAAAGAAGGTTTTCTTTTTGAGAAAGAGAATAATTTTTTAAACCTTTGGCACTAGACAGAAACCCCATCATACTTACTTTCTTACTCTAATTTTTTTCTGTTTTTGACAAATTTATCATTATCTCATTTGAAGGAAAAAAAATCAAAATAGAGATTAATAATATAAATACAAAAGAAAAGAAAAGATAAGGTTAAGACAATAATAGATTCTTTCTTGAACCCCTATTGTTCATGAAAGAAAGAAGGTTTTCTTTTTGAGAAAGAGAAGAATTTTTTAAACCTTTGGCGTTGGACGGAAACCCCATCATACTTACGTTCCCGCTCCAACTTTTTTCTTTTTTTGACAAATTTATCATTATCTCATTTGAAGGAAAAAAAGGATCAAAATAGAGATTAATAAGATAAATAAAAAAGAAAAGAAAAGATAAGGTTAAGACAATAATAGATTTTCATCTCAAAATATTGTCATAAAATACCTTACTTTGTAGTAGTTTCAAGATTTTTGAAAACATTATATTCATACTTGTATAATTCATTATCTCGAACTCAAATTTAGATCAAAGACAAATTCAAAAACAAGTTGTTAGCAGTGAGCTATTTAGAAGGTTCATAGTGCAGATCTATTGAATAATGATGTCCCTATATGTTCACCTTAAAAAAGGCCTAACATTAAATTACACTTTAGATAGACACAAATGTTAAGCTAACATTTAGACTAAGTCATACAACATGTGCACAATGATCCTGTCATAAGAAGAGACAAAATAATGGCATTGAGGGTGGAAAACAAAGACGATTGTGGAAGGAAAAATATGAGAAGCTAGGGTTTCAAAACTTGCAGATTTTTGGATTCTTCTTTGACCCGAGTTAATTGATAGCCCTCAAAATGCAATCAGATTATTTAAATCTTATTTTATTAGTGAAATTGACCACAATTGATCTTTGATACATTTGACATGCTAACACAATAGGGAAATCAAACTAGCTTCAAATCATTGTTAAAAATATTAATAATTCATTAACATAATGAGTAATAAAAGTTAAAGAATGTAAATGTTGAATTTTTTGTTAGAGTAAAAAGGTATTTCTATGTTCACTTATTAATTAAATCATTATTGATTTAATTGTTTAAGTCACTTTTTTATCTCTTCTTCACTTAAGCTAAACTTTAGGCATGCAATAATTAATTCTTTATTAATTATTCATGCAACCTAGGTTTCTCCACCTACTTCGTGTTCGATCTCCTTTATAAGGATTGATCTTTTTGTATTTTATTCATCCCCTTTCTGAATGAACATTTTGTCTTTCAGAACAATCTTGTCTCCAAGCTTTGCTTTTGTAACAGGTTATTGTGCATGCAGTGGATCTTGGTGGTTGAATTCTATGAATTTTAACATGGTATCAGAGCCTTGCTGCTGCAGCTTGTTCTTAAGTTTTTGAATTTTTTGGAGCTTCGAGGGTTTCAAGTTTTTTCATCAAGTTTTTGTGTGGATTTAAAGGGAATTTATCATTCAGAGCACTTTGGGAAAAAATCGACATCATGGTTGAGTCTAGAAGGCCCAAAAACCCCTATTTCCATATAAGGCACGACCATATTTGTCAAAATTGCATTCTGAGGCAAACTTTTTTTGACTATTCTACCCTGGCATGAAAATCGAGAAAAAAAATAAAAAAAATTCAAAAAAACATTTTTTTATTGTTTTTAGCATTAAAAATAACGCTTCCAACTCAAAAAAACTGCACCACCGCACACTCACTACAGCTCCACCCTCGCCACCAGCACTGCCACTCTGACAACTCCGCCAGGCACCTTGGAGACTCCACCGACGGTAAACCTCAGGACCTCCGCCACCGTCCAGCGGGCTCTGCCACCAGCACCTCTGCCGACGGTGCTCCTCCGCTTCACCACCGCCCAGTGGGCTCCGCTAGTCTCTAAGCCCCGGGTTCTACAATGCCGGTCACATCAGTGACCAAGGGCTCAGACATCAGCCCCTGCGCACGCTATATGCCTAGGGGCCAAGTTTTTTAAAGCCCTAGGGGATAAACTATTTTTGGAGCACCTTTTTGACCTTCCCTTGGTTTTTTGGCTCTATCTGGAGCAAACGGAGGCCAATTTTTGACTTCCATATACTGTCCAAAAGATCTTTCCAAGGCGGACGCTCTTGTGAAGGTTAGATTATCTCATTTTTCTATCTGATTGGCCTTTTTCCATTCAAAGAGAGGACTTCTCTTTAGCACTTCCCAGCCTCTATATTGACCATACAGACTCTATTTTTGGCTCACAAACAAGCGTTAGAAAGCTCTTGACAAGAACACTTCAAATCTGAGATCTTTTTTGGGGAACTTTGACCATGTATTCATCCATTTATTTTGTAGCCTTATTTCAGTGTTTCTTCTTCTAGCTTTTCAGTTGAACTGGGGTTTGGTTTCTCTCTCTATGGGGGGGTGCTTCCTTTCTCATTTTTCTGTAATTTATCTCAGCAAAATCAGAACACTCTGAAGCAAAAAAAAATACAAACCCTTCTACATCTTTTGTCTAGTTCTGAAAGAAAACATATAATAAAGTAGGCTAAGGTACAACATGGCAGATTCAGCATCAGTCGAGCTTCTCACTCCACATAATTATCATTTGTGGAAATCTCGTATGACTAGGCTTCTTCGGTCACGCGGGCTATGGTCTTGTTTGGATCTTATTCAGCCAGTTTTGACTCATCCTTACAAGGTCATGTAGCACAGAAACAAGATGGATGAGGCCATGGGTGTTCTTTCTTTACATGTTTCAGATAGCCTTCTTTTTCACATTGATAGTTGTGATACTCCTATTGAGATGTGGGAGAAGTTTCAGACTCTCCTTGGCACGGTGAATGAGTTCTGGGTACTTCAAATTGAAGAAGAATTGACATCCATGGGTCCTGAGACATTTACCTCTATTCAGGATTTCTTAACAAAATTCAAATCTACGAGGCCCCTCTTACATGTTTGTGGAAATAATAAGACAGATACAAAGTGTATTTATTTGATACTTTCCAAGCTTCGTAGTTCTTTTCAGATATTCTCTTATACATTCCATGCTACCATGGATGCTTTGGGTCTGAGATTTACCGTGCCTACTTTTGGTGTATTTTGTGATCGCTTGACTCGTGAGTAGGCCAAGCTCTCTCAGCTTGATTCTCTTTGTGGATCATAGAACCAAGCCTTGGTTGCCCACCCATCTACGGAGTTTCAGAAACCAAAGCCAAAGAAGGATTCAATAGGCAATGAGAGTTCCTCCAAGTCACCTTCTAGATCTGATTCCAAACCCTGTCCCAAGTATGGGAAATCTTCAAAGTCTGGCGAGTCTTCCTCCAAGACTTCCAAGTCCACTGGTGAGCCTTGCATTTTTTGTGGCAAGGAAGGACATCCAGTTTCTAGGTGTTGTAAACACTTAGAGGCTTTAGAGGAAGCTATGCAGTAGAATCATATCTCCTCACCTCAGCCATCTTCCTCTTCCATGGGGAAGGGACATGCTCTTACTGCACAAGGTTTGTCTTCTAGCGCCACTTGGATTATTGATTCAGGTGCTTCTCACCACATGTCTTACTCTCAGCAGCTAGTCACCACACTTGCCCACAGTGATACTTCACATATTTCCATTTGTGACTCTACTCAGCTTGCAGTTACAGGTTCTGGTACTATCTCATTCCTTGGAGGTTGTCTACAGGATGTACTTCTTGTTCTTGACACACCTACTTTCAGTTTTTCAGATTTTCCATTCTGGCTCTGGAAAGACAGTTGAGTTCTCACCACATGATGTGGTTATTTGAGACCTCCATGATCCCGATTTGATTGTGGCCATTGGCAGTGTACACCTCAGTCTCGCCTATATAGTTTTGATGGATTTGCAATTTTAGATGCTTCTGGTGTCTCTCTTGTGGCACATGCATATTCAACGAGCAGACTTTGGCATGAGCGTTTTGGCCATGTGAATTACTGATACTTACAATAGATGAGTACATAGGCACTTGTGAGTGGGCTTCCTTTGATTTCCTATACTGATGGTGTATGTCAAGGTTGTGCCCTTGGCAAACATCACATGGATCCTTTTCCTATAGGTCATTCCACTCATGCAAAGTCACCTTTGGATCTAGTACACAGTGATGTCATGTCTTTTCCGAATCCTTCTTTTTTAGGGGATCACTATGTGCTCACTTTCATTGATGACTTCTCCCACCGTACTTGGGTATATTTTCTCAAGTACAAATTTGATGTCTTTGATACCTTTTTTGTTTTCAAGACATTTTTGGAGAAGCAATCTGGCCATTCTATTAGGAGGATACACACCAAAAATGGGGGGGAATATGTGAATCAGGCTTTCAACTATTTTTGCACTGAGCATGGTTTACAACATCAGTTCACAGTTCCACACACCCCTTAGCAGAATGGTGTTGCTGAGAGAAAGAACATAACTTTACGGGAGATGGAAAATTGTATGCTTCAGTCACAGACTATGCAGCCTTCTTATTAGGCTGAGGCAATCAATTGTGCCAACTATATTCAGAATCTGATGCCTCATAAGGCATTACGACATATGACTCTTGAGGAGGCTTGGTCTCAGATCAAGCCTGATGTTTCCACATTCTGAGTATTTGGTAGTGCGGCTTGGGCATTTATTCCAGATTCTCAAAGGAGATCCATGGAGAGGAAGAGCTGACCACTCACTTTTGTTGGCTATTGTGAGGATGTCAAGGCATACAAGTTGTTTGATCCTGATTCCAGAGAGGTCTTGTTTTGACGGGATGTCTAGTTTGATGAGTGCTATCCTATGATGGATTCTCCATCACCAGCTTCTCCCTCACTATCTACTCCTCCTTCATCTCTTGTGGATCCTTTTTATCTTGATGATGATGATGCTGATGATCCACCATCACCACCTGCTCCACTTATGCCCCAGTGGGCCCATGTTACAGTTGATGCAACAGGTTCTTTGGCTGATGATCCTACAGATATATGTCGAACTCGCGCTCAGACATTTGGTTCTAGCCTTCTGAGTCATGCCATTTTGGATGACCCTCAAAAATTTTTAGAGGCGACAGGTCACACAGAGTGGGATATGGCTATGGATGAGGATTATTCTTCTTTGATGAAGAATCATACATGGGATTTGTGTGCTCTTCCGAAAGGAAGGAAGTTGGTTCGGTGATGGTGGTTGTACCGTACCAAATATGCCTGATGGTTCTATTGATAAGTATAAGGCTCATCTTGTTGCAAATGGGTTTTCTTAGGTGGATGGTATTGATTACTCCGAGACCTTTGCTCCTATTGCCAAGATGAATTCTATTCACCTTGTACTTTCACTTGCAGCTTCACAGGGGTGGACAGTTTATTAGATGGATGTAAAGAGTGCTTTCTTGCATGGAGACCTCCAGGAGGAGATCTATATGGAGCAGCCCCCGGGGTATGTGCAAGGATCTTCCTTTGTTTATAGGCTTCGACGTTCATTATATGGTCTCAAACAAGTCCCTCAGGCTTGGTATGAGAAGATGGACTCTTTCTTTCTCTCTATCCAATATACCCATTGCCACTTCGACCACACAGTGTATCTTCAGCGTTAGGGGATTGAGATTGTCATACTTATGCTCTATGTTGACGATCTTCTCATCACAGGTAGCTCATCCTTCATGAATCAGGATATCCAGTGCGCATTGATGGAGCAATTTGAGATGACATATCTCGGTCTTCTACATTACTTTTTGGGCCTACAGATTGTACAGTCTTCCGATGGGATTTCACTCCTTCAGCATAAGTATGCTCTTGATATGATTCATAGATTTGATATGCTTGATTGCAAGCTTGCGCCTACAATGTTTCAGTCAGGAGTTGTGTTGTCTTCCACATGTCCTACACCTTCATTGGATTCCACTTTGTACCGACAGTTGATTGGCAGCTTGTTGTATTTGACACACACCTGTCCTGATCTTTCCTTTGCAGTTGGACTTGTCTCTAGGTTCTCCCATGATCCTCATGAGATCCATTGGCAAGTTGCCAAACGTATTTTGTGGTATCTTCGAGGCACTACACATTTTGGCATTCACTACCCATCAGGCTCACCACACATCATTGGCTTCACTGACTCAGATTGGGCTGGTGATGTTAATGATCGGAAGTCTACTTCTGGCTTTGTTTTTTGCCTTGGTTCTGGTCCTATCACGTGGTCATGCAAGAAGCAGACTGCCACTGCATTATCATCTATAGAGGCTAAGTACCGAGCAATGGTGTTAGCTAGTCAGGAGATTTTATAGCTTCGACAGTCTATGACTGAGTTTGGGTTTCCTCCTGATAGTCCCACTATTCTTTGGTGTGACAATCAGAGTGCCATACACATTTCCCGCAACCCAGTGGAGCATCAGCGCACCAAACACATTGAGATCCACATGCACTTTATCAGACAGTTTATTCAGGATGGTGCTCTCATCTTGGAGTACATACCTACAGATGACCAGGTTGCATACATCTTCACTAAACCTTTGGCCTCTCCACGCTATCTCCAATTGTGTGCTATGCTATGAGTGAAGGAAGTTGTCCTTGGGGGGTCTCAGTGAGGAGAGGCCTTCCTTCCTTCATGTTTTTTTTTAGCATGCTTTTTGTTCCATCGCTTTTTGGAGTAGAGTTTTTCCCATGTGGTTTTCTCTATTTCTCCACTTTACAGAGATTTGGTTGTTATTGGGTACCTGATCAGGCCATGTTGTGGAGACCCAAATTTACTGCTTTCAGTAGTTGCTTCTAGGTTTTAGCTTCTCCCTAAAGTTTATCTTAAGGGGGGTGTTACAGTAAAAAGGTATTTCTATGTTCACTTATTAATTAAATCATTATTGATTTAATTGTTTAAGTCACCTTTTTATCTCTTGTTCACTTAAGCTAAACTTTAGGCATGCAATAATTAATTATTTATTAATTATTCATGCAACCTAGGTTTCTCCACCTACTTGGTGTTTGATCTCCTTTATAAGGATTGATCTCTTTGTATTTTATTCATTCCCTCTCTGAATGAACATTTTGTCTTTCAAAACATTCTTGTCTCCAAGCTTTGCTTTTGTAACAGGTTATTGTGCATGCAGTGGATCTTGGTGGTTGAATTCTATGAATTCTAACATTTTTTTATAAAATATGTGAAGGCCTTAAGACTACACCGAAAGGCAATATCTTCCACGCAATAGGTATTTTCGGTGCACCAAGCAACCTGGGTGGCCAAATGGGCCTCTTAGGTAGGGTCCCATGAGGGGGGCTTAAGCTCTCTAGATTATGATCAAATTCGAAAAAGAAAAGAGTAAAGGAGTAATATTCATTTATTTAGTCATTTTTATTTGTCTGACCAATTATTTAGTCATGATTTTACCCAAGGACCAAATTAGTCATTTATACTTGTGAATAGCAA
Organism: Thuja plicata; assembly: GCA_018584345.1. Lineage (NCBI taxonomy): Eukaryota > Viridiplantae > Streptophyta > Pinopsida > Cupressales > Cupressaceae > Thuja > Thuja plicata. The sequence continues at coordinate 1,595,867 of MU227475.1, read as the reverse complement.
AAAATAGTAGAATTTGGTCATTTTTAGTCACGCGACTAAAAGTTTTAGTCAAGTGACTAAAATTTTTAGTCACCTAGCCATTTATTTGCCAAATTCTACTAGTGTATGTGGAGACACCAAAATTTAGAATTTCTCTGCGAGTAACCTCATCACTTCTCTTGTTTCAACTAGGCTTTCTGCAGTTTTCCTTTGACCATTTTGAAGTTCTTGAAGAAAATTCCTATGCATTTCATCAATATCATCCATGCTTACTTTCTTGAAAGCTTCTATATCAGTTTCTTTTGAGGAAAAAATATTCAAAACCCCCTTTTTCATTTATTGTTGTAAATACATTCTTTCTCTTTAACTGGGTTACATAAATTCTATTAAACCGTCAAGTCGACAGGATCACAACTCTGATACCATAGTAATATCCTTGAAAATATTTTATATCAGATCCGATTCCTCTTTAAACCCCTTATAGTAGTCTTTATCAAAATTTGAAATTGCATAAAAAACTTACAAACAATTGATTGAATAATCACACCTAGAATGCAAATAACTTATCACAAACAGAGATATGAATGTTTTCTTAGATTTGCCACATGGAATAACACTTATTTACTATCAAAAATTGATTTCACATAGAAAACAAACTTCTACAACTTTATTTCAAATCTAGAAAGAAAATATGGTTCCAGCAAGCACTATTGAATATACAGTTTCATTAAACTTCACCCAACAAATAAAACATCCACCAAATGATAAAATATCAGTCTAGGACATGAAATATCTACAAATCCACTACCTTTAGGCTTCCAATACACTTTTGCAAATCAAATTTAAAAAATTCTCAAAATACTCCCGAAAAGGGTATTGGCAAGCATTGTGGAACTACACTGTCTATATTGAAACTTAACCAAATTCACAATATATGATCTCAATGTTAAATTATGAGGTTGGGTAATGTAAAAATAGTAAAACAAAGCCTGTAATATTTCATAGAAGCTACAATAATCTGATAATGAAAAACTCAAAGTTACACTCACAATCTACTAGTAAACCCTCACCAAAATGCATAAACAAAAACTATGAAATCTGAACCTTCCGCACAATGATAATCTATGAGTGAGATTACACCACGATGGATCTCTAAATTCGATCCCTAATCCATCTAGAAACCCTCAAACATCCCATGCTTGATCCCCCTCCACAGGTTTGACAACGTTTGTAGAACAACAAAACAAATAGAAAAATATGAAGTGAATGAACAAGGAAAATGGTTCCAAACTCTCTAAATAGCTCATGCATAACCAAAAATCACAACCAAGAGGGGAGAATATTTCTATTTCCAAGAATCTAACTCCCCCATCCACTTGTCTTTCACCTTGTAATTTCCCTATTGTCATTTTCCATTTGTTCATGTTGTCAAAAGTTGTCAATTGCCACTTAACATTCCAAAATGTGCTTTCCAATTTCACACGCCAAATTTTGATTCCAACATTTTTTAAAATCTCATTAGTTAATTCAATGTTAAATTTGATTTGATCATTGAACTACAAATGCAATATTTCTTGATTCATCTACAAGTTCTGATTTGCTATTTATAGATAACCAAATTGACTATAAATAGTTAGTACTATTTTTGGAAAGGGGACATGACAATACACAACAACTGAGGTGTGAATATGCAACCAATGTGGGGTAAAGGATGTAGTTACATATGTTCACATCTCTGCCAAACTAGGAAGTACAAGCCACATTATGCTAGTGCAAACTACCTAAATATCTACCTAAGCATGTTTTTTTGTGTAATGGGTGCATATAATGCAATAAAAAAAGTACAAATGCAAAAATAAAACAATCAAGTAACAAAAAATATCTAACCATTAAATTTTTTTTATAGTAGAGATAAACCAAAAGTTTTGTCAAAAATAGTACCACACTAGCATGCTTTTTGTTGAGGTATCATAAAATGAATACAAAGTATACATTAAGTCATGTCTTCTAGCACATGATTTTTTTTTCTTATTGGATGTGACAAAAAATGGTGTATGATGCCACATCATCGTATTTTTTATTAAGGTATCATAAAATACAAAGTAAAAAAAGATCAATAATCATGCACTGAATCATATTTCTTATGTCTCATATGACAACACATAATTTATTGATTGTTGGATGTCACTTTTCTAAAGAGTTCTTTTCATTTAGTTAGCAATAATAATAATCAACCACAAAGAACTTTAAAGTTACAATTACTAATACTTAATACTTCAATATATGAATTTTACCTCAAATAGAGTACCATTTGATTTGGCTAAGACAATTTTGATATTGACATAGCCTTAGTTTGGCTACATGCTCAATAACTAATAAATAAAGGGTCAATCATTTATCTCTAACTTGAACAACTATACCCAACCTCTTTGTACATTTCAAGAGATGGTAACTTGTTTGTATTCTACTTATAAAAAAACGTTTGGCCACAAATCTTTGTATTCTACTTAAAAGTATTCCTCTCATGAATGGAGAATGGGAAATGAGCATATCCATTTATAAATCACAACATGGCATATTAACATCGTTAAGCTCCAAATCATTCCAAAAAAAGAGTTTAGGTTGGCTTAAAGCTCCACATCTTTGTAAGCTGTATGAATACATATGTCAAATAGCATTCATTTCAGTATTTTTGATGTTTTATTTCTAGGCAGTAATCTTGGTCTGCTGCCACCATGGAGATCCTCAGTTTGACTTTGAGTTACTGCTAAATGGGTACTTGTTTTAGTTGACGTTCAGCTTTGATTAAGTTTATGAGATTCTCATTTAAATTATGTATGTGTTTTTTTTTTTAACACTTCGGATCACACTTTGTGGTCTATCACCACTTAACATTTTTATTCTTCTTTTAGACTAATATATTTGAACTTTTATTTTATTTTTAAGAAAGAGAGACACTTCCCAATGTTTTTGTGTGTTGATAAACAAAAACAATTTTTCTTATAAAAGATCACTCTGACTTTGAACAAGGATAAATCAAGCTGGCTTCCATTTTTAGAATAAGTTGGGATGTCAAGCAAAAATTATATTTTATTAGGAGAAAGTTCCCTGTAGTCGTTTAGGCCAACTTGCACACCTAGAATTCCTAAACCGTAAGTCAGATTTTGACGATTTTTTTCGGAGTAGCTCTGTATGTGAGTTAAGAGCTTAAAGCTAAGGTTTTGGCTTTTGGGTATTCATGGATCTCTCTGTAGAGACCGTCGTACACAGTGGTCAAAAAATGGTCTTTTCAAAGTGTCCCCGGATGTCGCTATGTTCTTGCACCAATAGTCGTTTACTCAAAAATGCAAGTACTTGTGGCCAAATGTCCTAGTAATCGTTACAAAATGTCCCAATACTGGTGCACAAATAGACCAATTACCAACCAAAAATGGTGAAAAATGATAGGCTATTAGTACATGTGCTCAGCTATTGATACATGTATTTTCATTTTTAAGTCTCTTTTAATATTAGTAATTGGAAGGTCAATATGACAAACACATGGCAATTATTAAACCCAACCCCTAACAACTACAAGAGACTTTCTCATATGCCGTGGCTATTACATACCCACATTCTTGGCAGATATAATAACTCATTATTCAGAGAAAAAGTTTAAAATCACATGATTTGTACGAAGGGTTAAAATTTTCCCACACATTTGGAGTTGATCTGTGCAGTTGGCCTTTCCTTTCAGCTAAAGTTGTTGATGCCAACAGCCAATATCTTTTCCTCATTAGTTCTGAGTCTTTAAATTATTGGCTATATGGACATGAAATTCTCTGACACAGCTAAGTCACCAAAATCTAACTTAAGCCACATGACTTCAACACGTGGATGCTTCTCGAGATAGGAAGTAACCCAAATCCACTGCAAGTTCAATACCCCAAATATAATAAAGATTTACAAATTCTGCCATTCAAGATAATATTTTGCAATTTTCTTCCTACAGGCCTGCAAAATCTTACAGCACAAAGTGGAAATATTGAAAATTGAATAAATTGCTGCATATTTAGTTTTTAGTTTTTTTTAGGATTTGACACGTGTGTTTTATGCCAGGATGACAAACATCAGTAGAATTCTTGTACATGTCAGAAATAGTCACAAAGGAAAAGGGACCCACTTGGTGCTCAAGCACCTAGAAACATTTGTTAGGGCCAGTGCCGTAATCTACAGCCTTTTTTTTGGGTACTGAACAGAGCTAGAGATTAGAAAGAATTAGATAAAACGGACTGTAATCTATGGCTTTAAACTTTTAATAGGCTTCTCAGTAAACCATTGTTTGTCCTTTTTACTTCCTTTCCTATTACTAACCAGCTCAGCTATCATTTGCCCTTCCTCTCAGTTAGCAAGTCGCTCTTCTACCCAGACTAATTTCTTCTTCCAGCTGATGCATTCAAAACAAAAAACCACAGATAGATTTCTCGATTAGCATTCAAGCACACATTAGAGCAGCTCATCATAGTTCCTGAAGCCATTAATTTCATATGTTTGTGCAATTGTTTCAGCCTTAATTCTAAAGGTATTCAAGCATTCGTGATTCAGAATGACTAGCAACAGAAGAATAAATATCCACAGCTCTATTTAGCTACCTTATTCAATTTTATACCAGTAAGTTTAGTTGCCACAAATTAGTCATAGCAGGGAAACCATGTGTAAGAAGTAAAACTATGATAAATCTTTGATTTTTGGAGTTGCACCCTGATTGGGATGCAATTTGGTTACTCTGCTTAGTCTACCTCCAAGTAGTTTTGATCAACCTCTTCACTTACTACATAAATTTGTTGATGCCCATATATTTCCTTTCACTTAATCTTTCAATTTCAAAGACATCTGTGCATTAAGTTTCGACATCAAAATCTATCTGAATCATTAACGCGTGTATGAGATTCAATCATGGTCTACCTGATCCGTACATTTAGCTCCATGGTTGAGTCTCCTCATACACACATTAATGGTTGCCAATAAATTTTTCTAACAAAAATTAATGCACAGATGTCTTTGAGATTGAAGGATAAAGTATAAGGAAAATATACGGGCATCAACACTTACATGTAAACACTTTCAATCATCTTAAGAACCCAAAAAGCAAAACTAAGAGCAAATAAGACTAAGAAGATAATTTACTAAATTCGCCCTTGGAGAGCTTGTAAATAGGCATGATAAATAATATTATCCACATCAACTGCATTCTTGGTGACTAAGGAAGAAGCAAGGCAGATTTAGAGGTGTTTTAAGTGTAGGGAAAAACTAATATATTCAATTTTTCAAACATCCAAACATTGCAAAACTGAAGACAACCAACAAACATTATTTTGCTTTAAATTTGCTAAAATTGATTTTGAAGAAGCTTGTAAATACGTCTCTCATTATGATACAGACAAACTGCACTCTGAAGACACAGATTGAGGCTCTAAACTATAACTGCCAAATTGGCTTAAAATGATAACTTTGACTTCTCATGATAAACAGAAAATAAGAAAAGCCCCTGCCATATGCCCCATAAAAAAAATTAAAAAACCAGCAGATTTTGCCCAATTAACCTATGTCACAATCAGATAGACCCGTGGAAAGTTTGATAGACCAGAAAACCAAAACTTGATCTTCTTCATACCCAATTCTGAATCTTTTCAGATTCTGAACACAATTGTGATAATATTTGAATTATGCCTCCCAGGTCTGAAACTTTCCAGATTCTGATACTCGGATCACTTTACTTATTTAAGGTAAATACACATAAAAAAGCCAAACTGGAGTATTTGATGAGGCACTTGCAATTTTTTCGTTTATTGTAGTCTAATTTTCAGATTTTGCTAGTTCTGAATTCTGACATCCAACTTGAAGGTTAAGAAATCTGGAACTTGATTCTGAAAATTCCCATTTTTCCAATTTCTCTTTACCCTGCTTCAGCAGAGCGGCCAACAATTGAAGCGAGCTCTGTGAAATAGGGACTCTCACTCCTGTCCCTTTTACCATCACTCACATCCTTGAACTCTGCCATTAACTTATCCCACTTTTCCCTGCACTGCTTGCCATCCCTCTTAATCCCTTCTGCCCCCAAAAGCTCTGCCAGCTCATCCCACAATGCTGCTCGCCGGGTGGACTTTGCAAACCTTGCTTCCATCTCTGCCCTGAATTTAATTAGCTGCAAAACCTCTACTCTCTTCCAGTTCTTTGACCTCTTCTTTGGCACCATACATACAGTAACTACCCCTCCACCACCACTCCCAGCAGCTACACCATCACCATCAGCCCTGCCACATCCACCAGAAGCAGCCCTGCCACCATCAACCTGGTGGTGATGTCTCAGAACAGAACGAGGAATAGGTACCCCTATTCCGGTACCACCATTGCCACTGCCACCATCAAACTGCTGGCTGTTTTTCAGACCAGCCCCAAGTTCAAACCCCAATGGCTCAAGACCCCCACTGCCATCCATAAGTTTTTTTGTTAGCACAATCACAGCATTATGAAACATGCACCGCTGCGCCCTCTCTTCTGCTCTCCACTTCTCCTCCTTTTCCTGGCGAATTTGTTCACGCATTTGCTCCTTTCGGTCCATGGAATCCAGCAGCTCTGCAAAAAACTGCTGCTGGCGGCTCACCAGGCTCTCCAGCAGCTCTGTCACCGCCTCCACCTCTGCTGCCATCATATAACCCCCAGCTGCCTTTCTCCGCTTCGGTGTGGGCGGTGACCCCTCCTCTGCTGTTTCTTCATCGTCTGATGGAAAATTATTGTCGCCGGATGAGTTTCTGCTAGAAAAAAGTGTTTCGGTATTGTAAGTTTATTTCACATTAACAATAATTGTCAGACAGAAAGATTCAAGAGCATGATAGTTTAGTGGTACTTTGATACAGGATAACAGGCCTTAGAAAATCATTCACAGTGACCTAGGAAATAATCCACACAAGACTGAGATATACATTACTTAAAAAAATTCTCACACACGAGACTCATATAACCTTGAGTAGGATATATGCTTAACTGTTTCTTTTTCATTGAAAAATATGCTTCCTTTCTCAAATGATTTTACAGTTAAAAGCTAAATGATGTTCTAAGGGCTATTAACTTAGCTTTCTAAATCCTAGCAAATAATCCACACATCGAATTGATGCATAACTCTAAAATCCTAAATGATGTTCTAAAGGGCTGTTAACTTAGCTTTCTAAATCCTAGCAAATAATCCACACACCAAATTGATGCATAACTCTAAAATATGGGAGAACATAAGATTGAATTGTACTTTATATTCTTGTTCATGGTGAATGATCTAAAACTAGCTACTGTGATTTGCATTAAAGCACAACACACTCCAACCAGGAAGGATGCAATTCTTTAAGGTAGATGTTAGTACATCAGACCTTAGGATATACAACCCGTCCCTGGATTCAATATATCAGCATCATTTTCATCAAATGCTGCATTGCTTAGCAGAACTTGTGTGCTTTTTTGGTCACTTCTCTTCAAAAACTTACTAGCTCTAATAAAAATTGGGGCATATGTCTTACCTATTAACAGGGGCAGCTGCTTCTTTGTCTTTCTGTTTTGCTGTGGCAGACTTCACAGAGAGCAGAGGATCTAATTCATCGAAAAATGGATTATCATCTCTTTGACGGAGCCCGTCGCGCACCTCCTTGTAGCTAGCCATCAATTTCTCCCATTTGTCTCTGCACTGCTGAGCATCACGACAAATATTTTCCCGTTTCAGGGCCTCAGAAATCTCGTCCCACAGTTCAGATTTGCGTCCCGTTCGTGCAAATCTGGGCTCTAATTCTGTTCTGTGACGGATTAATTTCAGAGTTTCTTGACGGGTCCAGTTCTTGGACCGCCCCTTCTTATTGTGCTTCTCCTTCTCCTTCTCCATCTCCATGTCTTGACTGTGATAGGGAGAAGGTCCAGGGTTCAAACTTACTGCAGGTGGCCTCGAGGACAGGGGCTGTGCAGCCATAGAAGGTCGGGGGTTACAACTCTCCTCCTGCTTGATCGCTGAAATGCAAATCACAGCAAGAGAATTATTATCATTGTTGCTGCTGCTGCTGTTGCTGTTGTTGTTGCTGTGGTGCTGTAAATCTGAGACTGCTGCTGAATTTGTGGTGGTACTCATGGTGTCCAGAAATCAAAATATATTGTAGGTTTATAATCTACGGAGGCCTCAAAAGCGCAGTATTTGCCATGGATTCAAGCAACTGCAACTCATCTTCCTCGCCCTCACCTCCTTAGCAAATATCCTTGATCCGCACTTCATTTTTGCAACATTTGTACTCCTCAACTGAGGCTTATGTCTGAAACTAAAACTTTTATCCTTTTATTTGGTTTGGGTTTTGAGCTTTTGAGGCCCCAGTCTCATATACAAGCCTCGCTTATTAGACGCCCAAGTTAAAGCTTGGCTGCTAAACACAGAACCTGGTTCTGGTAATCAAGGAAATTGCATCAGTTCAAACTCTGCTGCCAAATTTCTGTTATCAGAAAGGCTAGGGTTAGCACCCACAAGTGATTTGGGTGAAGAAAAGATTACAGCTTCATATACTCAATCTACTTGCAACACGAATCACCTCAGTAAAAATTCCTTTAGTCCTCTATGTACCAGACATTGAGACAAACCCATTAAACATTAAAATTCTAATAATTTCAGTTCTAAAAATACATAGCAGGCAAGCCTACCAAGTTAAGGCTCTGCCTGCCGGCCAAGCTAGTGAAACAATAAAAGTCCAATAGTATCGTCTCTGGTTACTAATCAAGCCCTCCGAATGGTAAGAGCCCAGCAATCTTGCCTCTGCAGACAAAGCAAAGCAGGCAACGAACTCGGTTAAAAAAATGCCAAGTCTTACCTCTATGTACCAGTACAAAAAAATGCCCACCAAATAACAAAAGCCCAACAATCTCACCTATAAGTAAGCCCAGCCCTTAGGATGATAAGGGCCCAATAATCTCACCTCTGCATTCCAGGCAAGGCCGCCAACTGATAAAAGCCCAACATCTGGCCCCTGCCTACTGAGCAAGCCCATCATCTAATAAAAGCCCAATAGTCTCACCTCCTGATAAAGCAAGTCTGGATACCAGGCAAGCTTGTGGAGCACTAAAAGCCAACCAACAGATTCAAGCTTACAACTGCGCCTCCCTTTTAGTAATAAGCTTGTAGTCATGGACTACTGGGGCGAGTTTGGGATCACACCCAATTGGGAGATTGCAGCAAAACATAATTTAGACGATCTAAAGACTGCTTAATTTGTAAGAGGAATTGGCTCAACCTTTCGAATTGTGAAAAATCTGTTAATGTCCCCTCTAAACACTACCTACACGTAAACACGCCTAAATGCAAGAAGAATTAGCCCAACATTTAAACAGTAAACCTTATTTGTCTCCCCTCCACAAACAAGGCAAACTCACTTAATTGCAAGAGGAATTATTCAAACCCTTCCAACAACAAAAGCCTAATAAAAACCCACCTTACTTCACAGACAAGGAGCCTAACTGTACGAGGAATCCCTCACCCAATCAACGAGAAAATCCCAAAACAATCTCACTTCCACTTGTCAGGAAGGCCTATTTAATGGAAAACGCAATTGATCAACTCTTCCAACTACAAAACTCCAAGAATCCATTAAGTACCATCTAAACACATCTTAACACTAAAATCCCAATATTTTGAACTCTACATACCAATCAAGCCTACCAACAAAATGCCCCACATGAAAACTTTCCCCACCCAAATAAGGATTGCCTTACAAGACAGCTGCTAATTACGAGACCAAACACTGCTGCTTCTGTTGCTTCTTCTCCTGATTCAGCATCCAAGGGACCGCTGTTCTGCTATTCCTTCTTTTTTCCAATTTATAATGAAGAGACTCAGATAGATCTCCTGTCAGAACAGCCAAATTAGACCTACAGTAGACACCTACTTCATGACATCAAAATAAAACAACCCCAACTTCGCCAAATATCCATCCTCCACTCCTTGTCTTAAAGTAGGAAGGTACAGACAAACAAGTAGAATCCAAATGATAAAGAAAAGAATTATGCATGATTATTATCTCTTCCCCGTGGCTACCTCTTATGTGTTTGAGTGATTTCATTTTCCCTTTACCTTGGATGCTTCTACCAGGTTTCTTCTTTAATGGAAGAATTTTACCAGCTGGCAAGCTCTAATTTTGCTGATGGTGTTTGAAACCCTTTCCTTACCTCATAACTACCTAAGCAATGAGGAAGAATGCAGCTTTTTATGTATTGCTTTTGACATTTAAGTAGAAGAGAACGTATGTCTTGTAGGCCATGTAGAGTCGTTAATGCTATTAAAATTATTTAATTTTATGGAGGTAGAAGCAATTAACATAAACTTTGTAAATCAATATATTTATAGGGGAAAGTATTCACTAAGGGCCCGTTTGTTTCGTGGAATTTGTGTATGCTGGAATTGTGCTAGTCTCAAAACAAATTCTAGAATGTGGGCTTGTCCTGTTTGGTTCACATGGAAGATGACTGAGAAGATGCAAATTCTATGTCTGGTTCCACACAACTAGAATTGGAATTGGAATTTTGTTTTTGCACATATACACATATATACACACACACATATACACATATGTGCGTATATATACACACGTGTGTGTGTATATACACACACATATATATACACATGTACACACACACATATATGTATGTATGTATATACACATATACACATGTGTATATATATATACACACATACACACATGTGTGTGTATACACACAATACACACATTTGTGTATATATATACACATATATACACACACATATACACACATATGTGTATATACATATGAATATGTATATACACATGTGTGTATGTATGTATATACATATATACATGTATGTATATATACACAAGGGTATATACACACATGTATATACATACACATGTATACACACATATATATACACATATACACACATATACACACATATGTGTATATACATGTGTGTATATATACATGTGTATATATACACTCATGTGTATATATACATACATGTATCTATACTATATATATACATGTGTGTATATACACTCATATGCACACACACACACACACACACACACACACATATCCTCATAAAAATATAAAATTAACACAAAAATGAGAATGAATTTTCTTTCCCAAGATAATACTCTCAATTCCAATTCCAATTTTCAATTCCAATTCCAGATCCTGAGGGGGAATTGTGGAATGCTCAAAAAGGCCCAAAATTAGAATTCGCATAACCCTATTCCTATTTTTCATTTTGGAACCAAACACTGAATTCGACAATACCAGCATGCAGGTATGCCAATTCCTAGTCAATACCTAGAAATAAACGGGGCCTAAGGGCCCATTTGGTTGAGGGGTGGAATTGGAATTGACCAGGAATTGGCATTTCCGAATTCCCAAAATGTTCAATTCCCTGTTTGGTTCCAAAATTAAAAATTGGAATAGGGTTATGTGAATTCTAATTTTGGGTCATTTTGAGCATTCCACAATTCCCCCTTGAGACCAGGAATTGGAATTGAAAAGTGGAATTGGAATTGAGAGTATTATTTTGGGAAGGAAAATGCATTCTCATTTTTGTGTCAATAATATATGTGTGTGTGTGTGTGTGTGTGTGTGTACATGTGTGTATACACACATGTATATATATAGTATATATATGTATGTATATACACTCATGTGTATATACACATATGTATATATACACTCATGTGTATATATATATGTGTGTGTATATATACACAAATGTGTATATATATGTATATATGTGTGTATACACACATGTGTGTATATGTGTATACATGTGTATATATATGTGTGTGCGCATGTGTACGTGTGTATATATATGTGTGTGTGTGTACACATGTCTATATATACATGTGTGTATATACACACATATGTGTGTATACACACACATGTGTATATACACACACTCATGTCTATATATACACACATGTGTGTATATACACACACATGTGTGTGTATACACACATGTGTGTATATACACACATGTATATATACACACATGTATGTGTATATACACACATGTGTATATATACATGTGTGTGTATATACATGTGTGTATATATACATGTATGTATATATATACACATGTGTGTATATACATGCGTATGTGTGTGTATATACACACATGTGTGTGTATATGTGTATGTGTGCAAAAACAAAATTCCAATTCCTATTCCAGTTTTGTGGAACCAAACGCAGAATCTGCATCTTCTCAGTCATCTTCTAGGTGAACCAAACAGGACAAGCCCTATTCTAGAATTCATTTTGAGAATAGCAGAATTCCAGAATGGATTCAATTCTAGAATTGGCAATTCCTGCATGCACAAATTCCATGAAACAAACAGGCCCTAAGTAATCCATAAAAGTAGGAGAGAATGTATGTCTTGTAGGCAATGTAGAGTAGTTAAAGTTATTAAAATTATTTAATTTTATGGAGGTAGAAGTAATTAACACAAATTTTCTAAATCAATACATTTATAGGGAAAGTATCCGGTAAGTAATCAATAAGGGGTCTAATAACCGTGACCTTTTTGTCACCTTGACCCCCTAATTACTAATATTAAAGGAGTTCCAAAAATTATCAATATTTACCAATAGTCGATCACACATGTACTAATTCCTGATCATTTTTTAGCTTTTTTGGTTGGTAATTGGCCCATTTGTGCACCATTATTGGGATATTTCATAACGACTACTAAGACATTTGGCCACAAGTATTGGCACTTTTGAGTAATCAACTATTGGTGCAAGAACATAGTGGGTATAAGGCAACACTTTGAAATGGTCACTTTTTGGCCTTTCAGTGTTCGACAATCTCTCTAGAAAGATCCATGATTACCCATAAGCTAAAACCTTAGCTCATTCGCATATGGAGACAACAACAAAAAAATCATTGAATTTCGACCAATCGTTTGCGATCTACAAGTGTGCGAAGTTAGGGTGTGCGGGTATTGGGTATCTTCCCATATAAGCATTAATTAATTCAGATTAATAAATTATGTGAATTTTATGTGGGTTAGTATTGTCTATAATTACTTGTAAAAATTATATGTGAAATTGTAAATAATAATTATGTGATGTAGTTTCCTTGCTTGTTGGTGCTAATCGATTGTGGTAGCAATGGTGCTAAAGGGAAAGGATTTATTTGGCCTTCCCGGTAGGAAGGCAAGATAAAATAAAAATCTACTTTTGGGAACAATTTAAATGACAAAAGGCATAAGAGGAACCATGGTGGTACCAAGATGACAGTCTCAAATTGTTGGGTTTGAGGCAATTGGAAGCACCCACACATGGGGCTTGTAGCTATTTTTCTTCCCTTTCAATACTTTCCTAATGCCCATGTTCTTATCCAAGGCAACAAAGGTAGGGTTTATGCTTGGTTTCATTGCTTTTAATGTGTTTTTGCGATGCATGAGCATCTTGGGTCCTTGGCAATCCTGCTCAACCAAAAATATGTTTACTTTTGTTCTTTAGCTTGTTTGGAGACTGCTCGGTGAAGTGCTCAGTTACTCAGTTGCTCAGATATCCTTTCTGTCTGGCTTTACCGACGGGTCTCGGGGTGTGTTAGTTTCTATTTCTCGGTTATGCTTTTACCGAGTTGGTTTTCTGTTGCTCGGGTATGTTCTTACTGAGTCGTTCCTGTTGCTCGGGTATGCTTTTATCGAGAGATTGTTGTTGCTCGGTGTTGCTCTTCCCGAGTTGTTTATCCCGATCTGGCCGACTTTTACATTTAATTTTCGTGGCCTAATTAATGTGGGGTCTCTCATTGGGATATGTGGGGACCTAAATTTGGGTCTCATGTAGGGATTTGAGCGTCGACCTCTTTGGTGTACTCTTGTATATATTTGTTTCTTTGTTCTTAGTTTTAGGCAGTCTTAAAAGATAGTAGAATTGGATAGAAGATTAATTGTTGATTCCATTGAAAGGCAGGTCTATGACCTCGCATGTATGAGGATCATTTCTGTAATTCATTGAATGTATATGGCTGAAACTGGGAAGGCCTTACAACCCAGCATGTAATGAGTTTGATCAATTAATGAAATAAAATATAGATGTTGTTCCTTCTCTCACTCTATGTGTTGTTGCTTCCACATTGTTGTATCTACAAGTTGGTTTGATATTTGGGAGCCCTTGGCCCTCTTACCATCCCTCCTTGCGTTAGGTGGTATCAAAGCATTGGTGAGATCTAAGTTCCTTCTTGTAAACCCTAACCTAGTTGGTGATATTGTTGTGGGGTGGCAGATTGCGATCTGACCTAGAATTGCAGAGGGATTCAAGATGGTTTGTGGGAGAGGAAATGCAGATCCAGGTCTAGCTGATATGCTTAGACAAATGGCTGCAAGATTGGAAGTTGTTGAAACAGCCCAGCGTAGAGGAAGACATCTTGAGGATGTTAGTGATGATGAAGTTGAAGAAGTTCAAGGTGAAGTTGCACCTGTACTTGTTATGGATCAGGAAGAAGAGAGATTCATGCGAGCATTGACAAGTTTGAAGTCCACACCTCAGTTTAATCCTCTTGAGTATAATGGAAAATTGGATTTTGATGAGTTGATGGATTGGATAATTGAGATGTAAAAGTATTTTGAATATGAGAATGTATCTAAGGATAAGAAAGTCAAGATTGCAAGCACAAGTTGAAAGGTCATGCATCCTTATGGTGGGAACATCTGCAATTGGATCAAAAGAAGAAAGTTAAAGACAAAATCAAGGTATGGGATAATATGGTAAACAAATTGAAAGGAAAATTTCTACCTTGTGATTATCAGATTAATTTGATTAGGAAAATGCAAAGTTTGAATCAGAAAGATAGATCGGTGAAAGACTATATTGAAGAGTTCTACAGATTGGACATCAGATCTGGACATGTTGAAGATGAAGTGGAAAGAGTAGCAAGATATCTAAATGGATTGAGAAGTTCTATACAAGATGAGATCATCTTGGTCAAGATGGAAAGTATTGAGGAGATATTTCAGTTTTCCCTAAGAGCTGAGGAGAAATTGAACAAGAGATATGAGCAAAGGCAAAGAGGTAGAGGTGGTAGATTCCCTAGAGGAAGAGGTAGATCTCATGGTGAAAATAGTAGATCTGAACCAGACAAGTCAATTTCAGACACATCTCAAGACAAAGGAAAGACTGAATGGAAAGATGGAAGTTCATACCGAGGAAGAGGCAATTACTCCCGAGGTGGTTATAGCAGAAGAGGGTTCCAAATAACTTGTTACAATTGTGGTGAGGAAGGACATAAATCCTTTGAGTGTACACATGCAAGCAAGAAGGTTGGCAGTAGCAGAAATGCTTTGGTACAAGAAGAGTCCCCGAATGAAGCTGAGAAGGAAGGAAATCTCATGATCTGAAGGATATTATGGAGTGAAAAAGATAAGCAAGATCTTGTTAGAAAAAGTTTATTCAAGACCAGATGTAGAGTTGCAGACAAAGTTTGGAAGGTAATTGTTGATAGTAGAATCTCAGAGAATCTAACATCTGAGGAAATGGTCACAAAGTTTCAGTTGGAGAGGATGAAGCATCTTAAGCCCTATCAAATCCCATGGATCAAGGATGAGAACACATTAATGGTGAGTGAAAAATGTTTTGTGAATCTGAAAATTGGAAAGTATTATGATAAGGTGTTGTGTAATATTATGCCAATGGATTGTTGTCATATCTTGTTGGGTAGACCTTGGCAATATGATAGACATGCTATACATGATGGAAGGTTGAATAGATATTCTATTTGGGTTGATGGTAAGAAAAAAGTCTTGTTACCTTTGGTTGAGGAATCTGCTGGTGAGATATGTACATCTGTAAAAGTTTGTTTGATGGAAGGTAGACAATTTGTTAAGGATTTGAAAAGAAATGATATATGTTATGCATTGATTCCTAAAAAACCAAGTAAGAATACAGAGGATGGAATTCCTACAGAAGTTGAGAAATTACTCACTGAGTACAAGGAAATCATTTTAGATAATGTGCCTGATGGTTTGCCACCAATGAGAGATATCAACCATTTTATGGATCTGATTCATGGAGCTAGTTTACTGAACAAAGCACCACATAGGTTAACACCGATTGAGAATGAAGATCTTAACCGACAAGTCCATGAATTGTTGAACAAAGGTTTGATCCGAGAATGTTTGAGTCCATGTGCGGTACCTACTGTATTGGCACCTAATAAGAATGAAGAATGGCGAATGTGCACTGATTCTAGAGAAATCAACAAGATCACAGTGAAGTATAGGTTTCCTATACCGAGAATGGATGATATAATGGATTGTTTGAGTGGAGCAAGATACTTTACCAAAATTGATTTGAAAGGTGGGTATCATCAAATCAGAATCAGAGAAGGTGATGAATGGAAGATTGCTTTCAAGACAAAGGAAGGTTTGTATGAGTGGTTGGTTATGCCTTTTGGTTTAACTAATGTACCAAGTACATTTATGAGGTTAATGAATGAAGTTTTGAAGAAATTCTTGAATAAATGTGTGATTGTATACTTGGATGATATTATGATATTCAATAAGACTAGAGAAGAGCATTTGATGCATATAAGGAAAGTATTACAGAGATTGAAAGAGGAAAAGTTCCTAATAAACCTGAAAAAGTGTTCCTTCATGAAAGAAGAGCTTGTGTATTTGGGTTTTATGATTTCAGTTGATGGTTTGAAGATGTATCCTGAGAAGGTTGAAGCTATACTTAGTTGGCCTACATGTGAGAATGTCACTGAGGTAAGATCATTTCATGGATTGACAAGTTTTTATAGGAAGTTTATCAGAAATTTCAGTTCTATTTTTAATGATATGACTGAGACAATGAGAGAATACAAAGAGAATTCAAATGGACACATGGAGCTAATAAGAGTTTTGAGACTTTGAAACTAAAGGTTGTTGAATTACCTGTGTTAGAATTACCTGATTTCAATAAGGTATTTCAAGTTGAATGTGATGCAAGTGGAAGTGCAATTGGAGTTGTGTTGACTCAAGAAGGTAAACCTATTGCTTTCTTTAGTGAAAAATTGAATGATGCTAAGAGGAAATATTGTGTCTATGATCAAGAGTTCTATGCTATTGTTCAAGCTATGAAGAAGTGGAGACATTACTTGATGCCAAATGAATTTGCGTTGTATGTTGATCATAAGGCTTTACAATATTTGGGTAGTCAGAATAAGTTGAATCAGAGACATATGAAATGGGTAGAGTATTTGTAGAGTTTCACATTTTTGATTAAACATAAGAGTGGAGTTTCTAACAGAGTTACTGATACATTGAGTAGAAGATCTTTATTGACTGAAATGAGAACTGAAGCTCTTGGTTTTGATGACATGAAGGATTTGTATGAAAATGATCTTGATTTTTATGAGCAGTGGAGAGTGTGCAGAGAACCTAATTCAAACCAATCAAGTAAGTATGAAGATTATTTCATTCAGGAAGATATGTTATTCAAAGGTATTCAGTTGTGCATACCAAGAGGATCAATGAGAACTAATTTGATTAAGGAAAAACATATTAGTGGATTGTCTGGACATTTAGGTATTGATAAGACATTGAGTTTGCTTAAGGAAAGGTATTTTTGGCCTTAGTTGTATAAGGATGTTTAGAAGTTTGTGAAAATTTGTGGAGTTTGTCAAGTTGCAAAAGGAGTAAGTTAGAATACTGGTTTGTATACATTGATTACTGTTTCTGAGAAACCTTGGAGTGATATCAACATGGATTTTGTTATTGGCTTACCGAGGACAACAAGAGGTAATGATTCCACATTTTTTGTTGTGGATAGATTTTCTAAGATGACACATTTCATACCATGTAATAAAACATCAGATGTAGTACATATAGCATATCTTTTCTTTAAGGTGATTGTCAGATTGCATAGATTACCGAGTAGTATCATCTCTGACTGAGATAGTAAATTGTTTAGATATTTTTGGAAAACACTTTGGAAGAAGTTGGAAACTGAGTTGAAATATAGTTCTACGTTTCATCCATAGACTGATGGACAAACAAAGGTTGTAAACCGAAGTTTGGGTAACTTGTTGAGATGCATAGTTGGAGACCCACCAAGTAATTGGGATTTGATGTTGGCACAAGCAAAGTTTATATACAACAGTGCAGTAAATAGAAGTACTGGAAATACACCTTTTGATATTGTTCATGGCACACAACCGAGAGGTATATCAGACTTGAGAGATATTGTTGGGGAAGAGAAAATAAGTGCTGAAGTAGAGGAATTTGCTGAGTTCATGAAGACATTGCACGAAGATGTAAAACATAAGATGGAGAAAATTAATTAGAAGTACAAGGATAGTGCAGACATATCAAGAAGACATAAAAATTTTGAAGTTGGTGATGTAGTAATGATTCATTTGAAGAAAGGCAGATTTCCTGTTGGGACATATGGAAAGTTGAAGAAATTTGGGCCTTGCAGAATACTAAGAAGATTTGACAGTGGAAATGCTTATGAAGTTGAATTACCTGATGACATGGATATATCACCTATATTCAATATTTAAGACTTGTATGAATATCATGAACCTGATGAAGAAGTGGCAATACCAAGTGATTATCCTAAGAAATAGATAGAGGAAGTTGAACAGATTTTGAAACAGAGAATTGGTAGAAGTACAAGAGGAAAGGTATACATGGAGTACTTGGTAAAATGGAAGAACAGACCAATTGAGGACTCATCTCAAAGATTTATCAATCTAAGTTGGACCTGATACATGATTTGGGGAATCATTTCTTGTAACCCCAAGTGTCTGATGCAGGAGAATATTGGGTCCTTGCAATCTTGCTCAACCAAAAACATGTTTACTTTTGTTCTTTAGCTTGTTTGGAGACTACTCGGTGAAGTGCTCAGTTACCCTGTTGTTCTGATATCCTTTCTGTCTGGATTTACGGATGGGTCTTGGGGTGTGTTAGTTTATGTTGCTCGGTTATGCTTTTACCGAGTTGGTTTTCTGTTGCTCGGGTATGTTCTTAATTAGTCATTCTTGTTTCTCGGGTATGCTTTTACCAAGAGATTGTTGTTGCTCTTCCTGAGTTGTTTATCCTGATATGTCTGACTTCTACATTTAATTTCTATGGTGTAATTAATGTGGGGTTTCTCATTGGGATATGTGTGGACCTAAATCTGGGTCTCATGTAGGAATTTGGGCACTGACCTCTTTGGTGGACTCTTGTATATATTTGTTTCTTTGTTCTTATTTTTAGGCAGTCTTAAGAGATAGTAGAAATGGATATAAGATTAATTGTTGATTCCATTGAAAGATAGGTTTGTGACCTTGCATGTATGAGGATCATTTCTTTAATTCATTGAATGTATATGGATGAAACCGAGAAGGCCTTACAAATCGACATGTAATGAGTTTGATCAATTAATGAAATAAAAGATATCTGTTGTTCCTTCTCTCACTCTATGTGTTGTTGCTTCCACATTGTTGTATCTGCAAGTTGGTTTGGTATTTAGGAGCCCTTGGCCCTCTTACCATACCTCTTTGCGTCATTTTATGTTTTCATTTATTTCTATCTTTTATGTTTTCTTCACATGGCCCCAGGGTACCACTAAAGATCTGCATTTAAATCAAAAGGGTTCTTCATACCCCTAAAGTAGTGGAGGGGGAGAAAAAAATGAGGGCAAGTTCCCCAACAACCCTAAAAATTCAAATAATTCAATTGCTCCTAAGAGTGAGAAATCATTTAGTGACATTGTACTAGGGCCTTCAATGGAAGGTGTGTTGGCGAAAGCTAAGTTTGAGCTAGTAATGAATGGAATCCTCTATGAGGAAAGGCCTAATAAAGGAGGAGAATGTAGGTATTCTCCTCCCGACCCTAGAAAACATGTTATCTCCCCTAATATTGAAATAGTGCTTTCCATAAATAATGAAGAAAATGGATTATAAGATATGGTATTTTTCTCACATTGTAGATAGGGACAAAACTCATGTAAGTAAGTTTCTTGATGAATGGTTCAAAAATGTTTCACATAGGAAATTGGGTTTTTTATTCTCCTTCTATAGAATGGTACCTATTTTTTTATTTTTTCAAAGACCATGCAATTAAAGAAATAAATTTAGCTAAGCGATATTGGAACATAGGGAATTCCATCTCCCAAACTATTGTGTGGTCTCTAATTGATAAACAAGGAGGTGTTATCCCTCTTATACCTACAATGAGTTACGATTAAAAGTGTATCCTCTCAACTATTGGAATTTTTCCATGGTTGCTCTCTTTTATTAGCAAATTCATGAGAGTAGAGTAGACTAAAGTCACTCTTCATCATTTGGATGCAAGAATTATTGTCTCACTAGCACCAAATATCAATATCTCAAATGTGATTGAGGTTGAAGTTAGTGGAAAAACTTTAAAGTGAAATTTAGAAATCCTCTCCTTCATAAGAAAGAAATAAATCTTAGAATAAATTGTGCTATCATTAAGAAGAATCCTAGAAATCTCAAGTTTAATAAGAGAAATATTAGCGATGATCCCAATGTTGGGGTTAAATATTATAAGGATAAATTCATTTATATTCTTATTGTAGATGAAAATGGTAAGAATGGAATGCTTGTAGAAAACCCTAATGATATAAAATTTAGGAGTGATAACAATGACATTAAATATATAAACAAGGTCGATCTTCCAATAGAAAGTGGTAACCAAAACCCCATTTTGGAACCACTAGCTTTGACCCCATTATTTTTGTGGGAAACAAAGATTCTTCTCTAGATAGATCTGCAAGCAATGACTTGTAGAGAACAAAAAATAGTACATGCATTAATCCTCCTCATAAATACCTCGTCTCTGTAAAATTGTCCAATGATCTTCATCTTTTTAAACCTATTTTGGGGAATTAAAAAAATTCTAAAGAGATTTTTTTTTATGAGATTAAACAAAGGATAACCAAAGATAGGAGAGAAAACAAGATAGGAGAGGATGATTTGAGGGATAATAATATCCCTTGATTATAGGAGGATCTATTTTTTTAATGCTAAATCTAATTCAAAGTGTAAAACCCCATATTGATGATTGTATTAAAGTAAAATTATCAGGAACAAAATGGAAACCACTTTATTTGGAATTACAGTGGAGAAAAGAACATGAAAAATATCAGGATAGTTATTTATATCTCTCTAAAGAGGTTCCTATTAGAAAAAATCCCCAAAATCTTTATGATTGACAACAATAATAAGAATGAAAAAGAAGATAATATAAAAGGGTTTTCTAGTCTTAGCTCTTATATGATTAATTTTCCCAATGATAAGCTTGGACAACATATCATTGCGCAGGGGTTTTCCTTGGACATAATCAATCAAAGGAGTGCTAAGGCCACCAATTACATTAACGATAATGTTAATAGATCTACAAGAGGGAAATCCTATAATAATAGGGTTTACAAAAATAATTATTATAATACCTTGGAATTAGATAGGGTTAGTAGAAAGAAAAAAGACATTATTCTTGTCAACATCATTAAGAACAAAAAGAAGATATTGTTAAGGATAATGTATGTCGAATAATGAGCATATAAAATATATCTATTGATCCCTAAGAGGTTCACACCTAAATAAGGGAGGTGGGAAGTTTTACAGGTATGGGACTTGTCGTGCGCTATAAAACAACCTCCAGGATTTTAGAAGTCATATCTTCATTCTAATGGGTTTTAGAAAATTGAAAGAGAGATTTACTTTAAGTGCAAGCTAAACAAAAGGGGAGATGTGTCGATGAAAATATTTTAGAATTGTATCATCTTAAAATGGAATCACTTCCATGTTAAGAAAGTTTATCCATCCTTAGGGGGTGTTTTAGACCATCATCATGTTGTCCTCTCATTTTTGCACCCTCTCTAGCTTCTGTGCCTATTTAGGACCTTGATTGGGCCTCTCCGGGAACTGTTTATCTCACCTGGTACATTTCCCAGGGGTTCTGACTCCTTGGGTCAAGGTCAACCTTGACCTTGACCTAGGTCAGGGTCGACCTCGACCTCGACCCAGTCCCCCTTTCCAATTGGAAAGTTTGTTGGTTGTTGGGGGACATTCAAAAGCTCATTTTCCCGCTTCTTTGTCGACTATTTTGGGTTCCGAAGAGATGAATCTTAAATTATATTTAATATAGGTCCTCTTCTAGGGGTATAGGTCTAATTGGAATTTAATTCTCCTATGTATGCTTCTCTAGAAGATTGTGCCCTAGACTAGTATATAAGGAAGTCTTTTCCTCTAATTTTCTCTAAGTAAGAAGCACTAAGACACAAGGAGATAAAAGAAATCATATGATAAAATCTAAGAAGCAAGAATCCATTCAATCATCCATTATTCTACATGTCCTCAAGCATTCAAGCCTTTGTAGAGATTTGGTTCAAGCATTCAAGATTCATCTTTCGAAGCCTAGATCTATCCATCTTGGTGGTGTGATCTTCCTTTAAGATCCTTTGTGCATCCTCAAGATTCATTCATTCTTCCTTCAAGGTGGATTCCAAGCATACAATCATGGAGGTTTATGGTTTCTAATATTGAGTCCAATCTTTCATATTTACATACTTGTTTACATTCATAATACAATTGCATATCTATTGAATATCATAGCTTCATTATTAGATTTATTTCTACTACTTGCTAGCATTCTCTATTTTAATTATTGATTTCAAGGTTAATTCCTAAATCGTGGTTTGACTAAGACAAACCCCTCCCCCAACAAAAAAACTATTTTTCTTGTAGGTACAGGTAAATGACAGCAAATTACATAGCAGATTTGGATACCCTTTTTAGCTAACTTTCGAGATTCGCGAACAAAATTTCCATCGGAGCAGTGCAGGTCAAGGTCGACATTTAGGGGCACAATTGTGCCTTAGCAAAGAGGTCAAGGTCAACTTGACTTAGACAAGGAAAATATTTCTGGGTTTTATCTGTCTCTGCGTTTCTGTTCCAGATCCGGTTGCAAAATTTCCTGAAACCTGACACAGACATTAGAAAATAGGCTTTTCCAGATCTGCTAGATTCCATGGTAAATGTTTCATTTCAATTAAGGATTAAATCAATTCAAATATATTACATACTCTTCATCCATTATTTGCAATTTTAAGGCTTTCTTCTTTCTTCTTATTTGTGATTGATTGATACATTTGTGCATTAACCATTTTCATATGGTTGATCAAAGTGGATCTTTCCTTTGTGAAATTTGGGGCTAGGAAGAGAATCTTATCTTCTCCTCAACACTATTTTCATACCTTACAACATATACATTCACTCATCCACCCCACATATAAATAAATCATTTTATCCTTTACATTTTGGTGTTAGATGCTTTGCCTCTTTTCCTTATAGACTAGATTTTGCATACATATTAGATTAGTTTTCTTTGATGCTCTTGCATTTTAAAATGCAAAAAAATCTACATACTCATAAAAATACAAAGAACATTTCTTTCATTTCATTTACTATGAAGATCTTTAAGATGCTTTTGGGTATAATTATTTTCCTCATTATTCTTCTTTTAGCATCTCTTTATAGTACTTATGATGTTTATGAAAGTATCATCCATTTCATCATGTTTGTTACTCTTCATGTTTCACTTGCTTATGCTATTTTGAGATAAACTAATACTAGTCTTCCTACTTTCAAAACTTTCATTAAGGATTTGTGTAGTAGACTTATTGCTCTTTTGGATAATGTGAAGAATTTGGTAGATGATACCCCATTTCCTAATCTTCCTAATCCTAATCCTATCATTCCTAATCTAGTTCCTAATCTTCCTAATCCTAATCCTATCCTTCCGAATCCAATTCCTAATATTCCCACTCCTATTTCTCCATCTTCTATCCCTAGCTCTTCCCACACTTGTGATGGGGCTCAAACTATAGTTCATGATGCAGATGTGCAAGAATTCCTTGTTTTACCTTCCCCTTCTTATCCAATCCATGATGATATTAAAGGGAAGAGCAATGAAACTTATTTTAAACCTATTTTTCCTCCTTACACAACATTTTCTTATGATCACCGTAAATGATGACCTCATGTAGAAGCTTTACAAGATATGGACACCACATGATGCAATATGGTGGCTAAACAAGGTTATAAGGGTTTAGCGCTTGGTGTTAATGAACATGGTATTAAATATCCGGTTCATCTATATCATTAAAGAGATAAGAGTGGTCTAGGCTTTCCGCTATCTCAACTTGAGGTGGTTGATTTTTATCGTCGCCCTCCTCTTCATATTCTTCTTCCAACACCTTCCTTAGATTACCCTGATACCCCTCAAGATGTGGCTAAGAAGGTATATGTTCAGTTAATGAATTCTAAGAAATAAATATTTAAACCCATGCCGAAAGATGCTCTCTCCAAATACAAATTTCCTTTTCATTATAGTAATACACATTTACTTGCTGATTGTGTGCATTTCAAGATGTATGTTAGAGAAAGATCTTCTTTAGTAATTATATCTCACTCTCGTGCGGTATTACAATTTCTTCATAATCTCCATACGGGGCATACCCCTCACTCTTCAATAATATAGATCTTTCTCCCTCTTGTCTCTTCACTAGGGGGAAAGAGTTATCTCTTCCATTTTTTATAGGATCCATTATGTTCTTATCATGTATTTTGTTTTGAGCTTAATTGGTTATCCTCTCTATGTTCTATCTCTATGGTTTTGTATTATGGTACATACTTCCTTCACTTATAATCATCCATAGCTCTCTTCTAATATTCATGATATCTTTTCTAGGACATTTTTTTTGTAAAGATATCTCTTTGTTATAGTATCTCTTGATATTATTGGTATATCCCTTTCTTTGATCCCTAGGGGGCAAGGTTTTCCTCTTTCTCTATCTGTAAAGATCTACTTTCCTTAGCCTAGTGGCATTTGTTTTTTCTGCAATATTATTTCCTTATAAAGACTTATGTTTCGGCTATGGATACCCTCTTATATGAGAGGTGATTGTCCTAGTTCATCACCTCTTCTTTATTTTGAAAATTATGTTCTTTATAAACTCTTTCCCTTGTTTTGGGTTAGAGTTTGATTCCTTCATTCCAAGCTTCCACTTCCTCTTTATCGCAAGGGGCTTGATGATTGAATCTTTGTTCCCTCTTTTTTTTTCTTTGAAAGATGATATTTTATCATAAGCACTCCTCTATGGTGGGAATATTGTTGATAAGATATCTTCCTCTTTGAGGATCCTTTTTCCATAAGTGACATACTTTTCACGATTATTTATGCTCTTAGATGTAAGGGTCAATACTCTTCGCTAAGATTATAGTATACATTGTTGTTAACAAGATATCTCCTTACTTTGTGAAGTAGGTATCCCCCTTTCTCTTCCTTATCCTGTTTATTAGGTAGCCATGATAAGGAGGGGGAATATATAGGATCTCCCTTATACTATAGTTTACATTTGACAATATGCTAAATCCTCGGAAGGTAACGCACATAAGTTGCTAAATCCTAAAGAAATATGCATATTTCAAATTTAAATATGCTAAATCTTCGGAAGGTAACGCACATAAGTTGCTAAATCCTGAAGAGATACGCATATTTCAAATTTAAATATGCTAAATCCTCGGAAGGTAATGTACATAAGTTGCTAAATCCTGAAGAGAAATGCATTTTTCAAATTCAAATATGCTAAATCCTCGGAAGGTAACGCACATAAGTTGCTAAATTCTGAAGAGACACACATTTTATATTCCATAGTGATACAAGAATGTGGATCTATGGGTATTCAAAAATCCATTAGAAGATGCATTACAATTACAAAGCATAGTTTACGGGTGAACCTCTTGGCCTCTCCCTCCTTGGTGATTCATGGTAAGATGGTGTTATACCCTGCATACCTGTCCCTACATTTTGCAGGCAAAATGTTGGGTCCCCCTTTTTTGCTTTGGCTCTTTCCCTTGGTTTCTTTTGTTTCCTTTGTTTCCCTCAGGGTTTTGCTCTCGTGAGGGTTATTTTTCTTTTTCTTTTGTCTTCTTTTGTCTTTTTTATTTTGAGTCAGCCAAATTCTGGACTCCATGATTCTTTGTCATCATGCCTTCTTTTGCGAGAAGATATGGCTGCATGGAATTCCCGGGCCTGGAGTCTGGAGGTTTGCCTTTTTCAGAGTTTGCGGAAGGAATGCAATGTGTTTTTACCCTAGTGGTATAAATGGGTTTCACCTATCATTTTCACATTTTATCGCGATTAAAACACTCAGGCGATTACCAAAGAGATTAAGGCGATTCATAGCGATTAAGTGCAAATTGCATTGGTGATTAACAATGATCAAACAACATTGAACAGTGGTGCTTTTGCGGTCATTCCAGGGTGAGCCAGTTGTAGAATGCCTACCATACTCACCTTCCACACCCTCCGTATTTACAAGTAGGCCTTTCATCTCTCTTCCTTCTGGTTTTTTTTTTTTTTTCTATTTTTCTTGCTTTCGTTCTGCTTGGTTGTGGCCCTGCTTGTCATTTTGTTTCCTGTCTCTGGTCTTGCATTGACTTTTCTATCGCCCCCCGTTGGTGGGTTGGCACTGCCAAAGGGTTGTCCGCCCTCTATGCAGTTGCAGTCTAGATGTAAATACTCTGTATATTTTGTAGAATAGTGTAAATGCTTCTGTATATTATGTAAACTTTGTAATTTCCTGTTCATAGTTGTATATATGTTCATTTTTACAGTCGGCCTGCGAGTTGTGCTTTGGCCCTTTATATATATGTATATACCCCATGTATATCCTTCCATTTGTGATGACCTCATCACGCTCCATCACATCTAAACCATTTCATTGAGCTCGTCAGAGAGATATTTGCCACAGTTGAAACTCGGCACCTCGCTAGTTCAAGCCATGGTGGCCTTCTCTCTCCTCTATCATGTTGCCTTAATGGCAGGATTAATTTCCCACAAATGAGCATTCAAATCCCATCCCATCTGGCATTTACTTCCCCCGTGTCAGCCCACTTGTCACCATTAATGCCATTACACTGATTGTTGCATGGCCATGTGATGACCCATGTCAGCCAAGTATGACTCTCTACCGGTCACGTCGACAACGGCTAGTTCTTCCAGACTTCGGATGCTGAGAAGCCCCTGGGTCTTCATTCCATTTTCGTCACCTAAACCAATCCTCCGGAGCCCCGGGTGTTTATTAGAATCCAATCCATGATTAACTTTAATATTCCAAGATTTTTGATGTTTGCTAACACTTTTTGGACAGGTGTGAAATGGTGGTGAATTCCCCGGAGTCCCTAAATTATTATTTTTATTATATCATGTATTGATGGTTCTTCGACCTTGTAGGTTGCAGATAGATTGATCAAAATGTCTAAAGTGATCGCTCCTCCTGATAGCTTGAAGCTACCAACTACCTCCACTTGGGCAGCTACAAAAACAAAGGCCAAAAAGATGCTGACCAAATTGCCACTGACTTCCACACACCCGAAGGAGGGTGTTATCATAGGGTCCAAGGTAGACTCTAATTTACAAGAAATAACAGACACATAGCCTAGACTATGGGCTGAAATGTAGGGATTGGTCCTAGCCATATACCAATAGAGGACCGCCAGAGAGAATATGGAAAAACACCTGTCGGCCTCTGGGATTATTAAAGCTGCAAGTTTTCCTTGTTCGGTGCAAGCACCGGAGCTGATACTCCAACTGGAAACGCTCTACAATGCCTCCACTCGGGTTATTTTTCTCGTCGATCCCCGACCCCTACACTATCCAGCGACTATCATCAATCTGGACGCGACCACTTTTGCTTCAGGGATGGGGATCCCTTAATTCAAGAGATCTATTGTTCTCTCCCAGTCCACATCATTGAAGGAGTTTAAAGAGGCTTCCCTTCTCTTCTGACAAAATCTCAACACACACTGGTTAAAGTCCCCGAGAAGGGACTATAAAAAGATGAAGTTGGAGATTCCCCACGGGGATTTTAAAGAACCTATCCAAGCAGGCATCATATTTCTATGCAGGCTCTTTGGAGAGCCCCATGCCCAATATTTCTCAGCATGGATGTATTACTTTCTCTACTGCATCACTACCCATAGTCAGACATTCAATTAGGTAGCCATAATCACCAACCACGTGGACACACAGATGAAGAGTGTCCTCTAGACCTCAAAGTTCCACATGACATCTTACGTACTCTGGGCATTGGCCCAACAAAGACCTACTTTTCAGGGTTTGCAAGCAATGGGAGTTCTCAGGAATGGGCCCGACCTATTGACTCCATGGGATCACTATCCCCAGGTCTAGTCGGAACTTAGCTTCCCAAATTTTTGTAGGGTAAATGATGCCTTCATTTACTAGAATATTTTGACACTTACTCAAGATTATGGATACCGATTGTCGCAAGAGGCGATGAACCTGGTGAGCACTTAAAGAAATTATTTCATTCAATTCCAGCAGCACACATATATTTGGGTGACCGGCTTCTCCGAGAAACCCTATCTTCTTCCTTGATATTATAGGGATATAATTATTCTTTTAGAATTTTGTAGACAAATTCTGGAGCTGCACACCCTCTTCACATTGAAGAAGGTTACCAACGTTCCATTCCCAATCTCTTGCGGGAACCATTCTTGTAGTCTGGCCACAAAAAAGGTTACAGACAATGAACTGAAGAGCCCGGGACTAGTGGAATTCCACCATACTAGAAACAATTTTGATCCACTGGGATAAGTAGCAACATCGCTTCCCCGGGCATCCCCACCACACGTAAATGATATTGAATATTTCTGGGCAGATTGCCAGGAAAGCTTTGATCTCTGGGCTCACCAACATTTGTGGATGTCCAAAGGATTGATGAAAGCCCTTGACCTTCAGGGTTTCCCTAAGGTTTTTTCATATGACGGCCCCCTGGAGGACCCATTGTATAAAGAGCAGGGGTTAGATAAATTAGATCTTTCTCCAGTGGATTGGGCCACCCCAGAGGATTTAATAATTAAGGGGGTATGCCGCCCCATTATAGATAACACTCACAAGTATTTTGAGCAGGTGTGTCCAAGGAGAACCTAGAAAGGACCAATTGTTTGGAGGTCCGCTTGGACCTCCACAGCCGTGAGACCCAGCACAAGAAAGGAGAAGGAGAAAGAAGACACCCTGTCTCAAGTGCCTCCCAAGGGTTCTCTCCCCATAATGGTGCAGATACAAGAGAAAATGGAGGCGTCGAGGCTGGCAAGCCAAAAGATAAGTGCACAACTTTCCTCTAGCCTCCTCACAACTCCAGTGGTATCTGCTCGCCTGATGGGATCCCTGTCATTGGCCAGAGTAATGAGTAGACAAATGTTCGCTGAGGCGGAGTCTGTAAATATTCTGAATGTTAGGGCCCCACTACAAATAAAGAAGAAGCAGAAGGTGAACCCCACCCCAAGCATAGACACAGGCCCCAGTATGCCAAATGTTCCCCCAGTAGATGCCAGTTTAGATTCCCCTAAACTTGAGAATATTTCAGATACCTCTCCCCCACACGACGATTTTGATGATATCTTGGATGAGCTCATGAACCTACATGGGGATATAGATCATCGCTTAGGAAAAAGAGGAGATCCCCGTTGAGAAGGAAGTCTTGGAGCAAGAAGCTGCCACAGAGTAGGAAGTATGGGAAGAAACAAAAAGGGAGTTCGAGCGGGAGAAAACACCGGTCCAAGAGACTGAGGAAGAACCAAGGAAAATAACAGACGAGTAACTAATGACTATGGAAACTGGACCCGTGGGATCAACCGTACCCCCATTCATTACACTCCAAACGCCTTTGGTTACTCTAGGTGACCAATTGACCTAGAATACATTCAGTGAGGTAATCACAGCAGCCCAAACATTGAATCTTGGCCCGATGCCTCAGCCACCTCTGGAAAATGTTCCAATGGAGGAAGATATCCTGAAAAATGATGTCAAAGAAGAAGAACAACAATAGCAAGATGAGGGGAAAAACCCCAAGGATACAAATGTTAATTCGCCTGATGCTGAGAAGGAAGGGGAAATCCCCAAAGACACAGGTGATGCTGATACTGACGAAGGAGAAATCTTGGACATCACAAAAAAGGATGCCAACAAGGTAGAAAATACTGAGGCCTATGGAGAGTGGGAATAGGAACAAGAGCAAGGAAATGAAAAAGAGCCTGATGACACTGTAGATATCAGAAATGCACCGCCGGACTCCGAAGGGAATCCCAATACTTAGGCCTTAGCACCAAAGCCGCCCCAACCACCCTAATGGCTGGTGGAATCTAGAAAGAGGAAGGCCCTGATGGTAGCAACAGGTGTTCCACTCTCCTTGGCTGAGATGATGGCCCGAAATGCAGATGCCAAAAATCCTAAGAAGGCTCGGACAGTCCATACCCTCCGGACTGGTCCAGAAGGAAGTATAGTTACGACAATCATAATGCCTCCCCCAAATATAGATGCAGGGGCGATAAGGGCCGAAGATAACACAATTACAGAGGTAGCATTGGGGAGGAGAGATAAGCAGGGATAACTGGACCTGCTACGAGAGGCAACCTGGGCAATAGAGGCCCAGTATAATAAACAGGCTCCAAAGCTGAAAGAGGAAAGGGAAAACAATGAAAATCTCCTTAGGCTTCTGACTGAACTCACACAGCCCCTGGCCGAGATCCATGCGGAAGCTTCCACCTTTGGACTACCACTTGCATAGGGTGATGTGGATAATCTAAGGGCCATGAAGAAAAAGGCCTAGGCTATAGACGGGTGGATCACTGAGTAGATAGTCTTTGTAAGGGAATTTTTAGTGGTATCGCTCCTAGATCTTTAATCGGTCCACCATATTTTGGGCTAGGCACATAGTGCTATCATCCTATGGGATCAAGGCTTAGAAAATTATGAAGAGTGGAGAGAAAGACTGGAGGAGGTAATGAACTCCGGAGAAGAAGCAGTCATAGAAGCAGGAATTTTGGGAGAGGAATCATTCGATTTCCTCCGGGCCCAGTACTCCAGACTTGGCCTCAAGATCGAGGTTAGCAAGAAACTGGTCATGGCCCTGAAAGAGAAAGTCATGGTGATTAAGTATTCTTTAAATATGTACAAAGCTTTCATTATAAGGGTTTTAGAGGTTGACCCCTTTACCACCGGAACATGCACCCCAGAGGACTATGTCCTCAGCAAGTATGATGAGCTAATGGAGTCCCGGTATCAGTCTGTCGGGGACTTTGATGGAGGGAAGCTATCAAGAATATCCAAAATGATGATCCAGGTTCATGACTCTGTTAAACTGGTAAATGAATTTTGAGAAAGATCTGGGGATATTGAAGAGAAGGTCAGAATCATCCGTGACTGGTGGGATGGCATTAAGGACATAGATGAGGATGGCATAAGCCAAGTTTTGGAAGCATTTAAGAACAGTAAAGGGTAATAAGGTTCTTTGGATTCCAGAGATTTTAACCAGTAGGGTAAATTTTGAATATTCTTTATTCTTTGAGCATAAGCTCCTGGATCCCACAATTTTGTATTCTTTTGATGATCTACGTCCAGGTTCCCTAGAGCCAACCGGTCATTATCAGGCAGTTAATAAGCGTGTTAGAAAGTGGGTGACCCCAGCAAGGCACGTCAGCTTGAGGGATGGTTATGACATGTGGTCTTCCCAAGGCACCGCTCCAACATTAAACACCTGGCACATTGGAGACAGTGAGCCATTTTCGCATTAATGAGGCATGTAGCCTTGATCCCCAGGGGATCAAATTTCTTATGTTCTTCTTCTGGCTCT
This sequence comes from Thuja plicata, assembly GCA_018584345.1. Classification (NCBI taxonomy): domain Eukaryota; kingdom Viridiplantae; phylum Streptophyta; class Pinopsida; order Cupressales; family Cupressaceae; genus Thuja; species Thuja plicata. The sequence continues at coordinate 1,564,154 of MU227475.1, read as the reverse complement.
CTTCTTGAGGCCGATTCTTCCATACCCCTTTTCTTGTCTTATTCTCCTGACATGTCAGACCTCTATTCTTCTCGAGGTTGTTGTAGCATGGTGCAGGTAGTACCGGCCACCTAAATTTATATTTTATTGTCGAGTGTAAAGTTAGATAGGTTAACTTTAGGGAAAATGTGTGTATAAATAATAAGTCCAACCTCATTCCAAGGGTCAGAAGAATTGATGAATTTGCAATCCATAGCTATAGCACTTTTAGTATTCCATTTCTTGTAGTTGCAGAGCTCAATGCTCCTTAGTTCTTAGAAGCTTTTGATAGATAGATGCTCCCTAGGAGCTACTGATATACACACCAGTGATTGCTGGAAAAATATTAGTGAAGAAGGAAGGATTCTTACAATGCTGTTGTTAGTGTTTTGATCTCTGAGTTAATACTCTTTTGTGCTGTATGTTTCTGATGTCCCTTTCTCTAGTATTTTAAGTAGATTAATGACCTTCTTTTCCCCTCACTATTGAATATGTATGAATTGATGGTTTTGTATGCATTCAGTATTTAGTGTAGCATGTTGGAGCATGGTTGATGTTTTAAATGTATTTGCACAACTATATGTAGAATGGATGTTCTCTAACCTTGGCATATCTTTTGAAGTTTCTTTGATAATCCAAATGCTTGCAGGAAACTCAAACTTACCGAAATCCCTAGAGAAGACAAGACAAGAAAACCAACTATCCCCTGAACAAAATAGTCACACTCCCAACTAAGCTCCCGCACTGTCGAGACCCGACTCTCACGTGCTTGAAGGCCCGAAGAATTTATTCCCAAAATAACCTTTACAAGTGAAGTTGGTCGGTACCTTGGTACCTGGTGACAACTTACCTCTATTGGCAGACCAGTCACAAAGTCCCATCAACAGAAACTGGCGCTAGAGGGAGGGCATGAGCTCGTCCCCTTTTGAGAATTTCAACTTTACACCACTTGAGGGTTCCCCAAGCCATAGTTTTAGGAAAAATCCTTTAGTGGGATTGGATCATTTTTTCCCACACGATTCAAAAGAATCCTTAGATCAACCCCCAATCCCAGAAGTTTTGTTGAACTTGAGCCTCCTACTCGAAAAAGGCGAACCTCACAAACCAAGCCAGCTAACATTGTCTGGGGATCTACTAAATCCTAGAATACCCAAGTCTCCCAGACAACTTAGGGGACTAACGCTCAGTCTAGCCAAAATCCAACTCCTCCGATGGCTGTGTATTTTGGTAACACCGGGTCCCCATTGGGATAGTTTCTGGGTGCAACCAACAATCTTCCTTCACACCCAGAGAAGATCTACCGCCAATATGAGCATTTAGGATCATGAACTGTAGAGGAGCATCTGTAGGAATACAAAGATGCCATGAACCGACAGCAGATCCAACATAAGGACATTGTGACCCAAATGTTCCCTCTATCCTTGGGACATAATGAGCTAAATTAGTACCTTAACTTGCCGGCCAACTCAATCAACAGTTGGCAGGACATGGAGGACACCTTCCTAGCGGCCTTCTGTGTACACGTGGACCCGATGTGGTCCCACAACCAGTTTATCTCCATTAGGAAGGAATCAAATGAACCCCTTACAACATTTAACCATCAGTTCCAATGCACCTTGAAGCGGTGCATGGGTCCCTTCATCCCATCTGCGGATGTAACCATCCAGACATACCTTAACACAATGGACCCTTTTTTTTCCACTCTCCTATGGAGAAATACCGCCCCATGGACCGGGACACTCTGGCGAAGGTCTACAACCTAGCCTCGGAGCTGTCTCGCAGTCTCAACAAAAATCCTGGCGGGATTGGGCAGAGCATGCCTTTCAACATGATACCCAGCGGAACTTCTTACGCTAGGGGATACAACCCCAATCAGGAAATGGGTGCTCCAGCAATGGCTATGAATCGCCCACCACCGTTGATAGACCAGCAGGCCCAGTATGTATACCCATCAAAAGCACAGACAATATCAGGTCTGGATTTTGTTCCCTAGAACCAGCCACAAAAAATGCAACAACCACTGACACAACCCTCCAAAGTGCCTTTCTTCCAGTTGCTCGCGACTGGAGGATTGCCGCCCTCATCTCTGGGAACTGCTGCCACCTTCCCTGAGAACCAATCGCAACAATCATCACACAATGATGCGAACACCCAGCTGTCCATCGAGGTTGAATCCCTCCGGTGATTGTTTTCCTCACTGACTGTGGACATGGGACAGCTGAAGGCGGGGTCTTTTGCACCCCATAACTCTAATGCCCAAAGAGGGAATATCTTCTTTGACTAACGAAATACCAATGCCGGAGGAAGGAACTACAACATAAGGCCTTGGCTAGACCAACAATAATGGAATAACAACACAAATGCTGGAGGCCCTCCTCTGAACCAAAACACCACTTAGGGCGGTGCTAGACCCATCCATTCTGCATAGCTTGCAGAATTCTACCCCCTGACTAACTGGTGTAGATTGCACAACACTGGCTCTCATTCCAAGGTGAACTGCACCATACTGGAGAAGGTCATCATGATCTCCCAGCTTGAGAGACAATAAAATATCAATCCTACTCCCTTGGAAGTGCCTGTGCAAGAGCCCACTCATGGTTCCTTCACCTGTGAGATCATCTTCTTTGGGACAAATGAGGAAGATGAAGAAGAACCCAAATTGTAGGGGTTCTTTGATGAATCTATTTTGACCTTTGAGGCCAATGCATTCACCAACCCGCAGACTCCTTACAACACTCAGAGTCAGGCTGGTAAAGGACTAGCTTACACGCCTACACCTCCTAAAGATACCCCTCCCCAGGACAATACAACTGATCACTCATTCACACCGAAAGGGTTTAGCTCTAACCAAGCTAAGGACCCGGCCGAGGGAAGCCAACAATTCCTGGGGGGATGGTTTTACATCACAAGGGCATTAGAATGAACCACCACCTCCATGAACTTGATGGAGGTTTTGTTGAACTGTTCTGAGTAGAGGAAGTCTCTTCTGAAGCTCTTGGGAAACCCAAAAGTTGTTAGTCGCCCACCAAAGAATATCACTTTTGACGATGCCAACGCAACTATCTTCCAGGGAAACACCAAGGATCCTCCCTTCCTACTAGGCTTAAACATACAAGGGAAGAACCTACACAATTTCTTCATAGATTTCGGTACTTCAGGAAATGTCATGCCTTTATCCATATGCCAGAAGCTCAGACTCCATCCCACTCCATCCAAAGGTGCAGTAGTCCAGCTGGACAAAACTATTGTAAAAATGGTAGGTGAGCTGAAGAAGATCTGGATTCAGCTCATCCAAGACCCCCAAATATCAAGCATAATAGACATCGAAGTGGTGGACATCCTGGAGACTTATGGGATGTTATTGAGTCAGAATTGGTCTAAGTCTATTAATGGGTATTTCTCCACCAACTTCTCCCACTTATGGCTCCCCTGGGACGGGGATTCTAACCAGATCCAGATAGAAAGTGAGCCCAAGAAGAAAGCAGACCCTTATTGAATTTGGGAGGGTAAATGAGGTCCTTTTCTCTGAGACTTCCCCCAGGGTGTACCGATCCCTCGAGATCCTCACATTTGATTTCACCCCCGGGGAGGATCCCATAGTTTCTCAGAGAATTTAGGACCTAGATGAAAAACTAAGGGGTGATTTTAACTCACAAGGTATCATAGCAACTCCTGCCGCACTCTTATCCAACACATGGTTCCGGGTGCATTATCAAAAACATTCTGAATTAGAGTGTGTGCCCTGCATCGCTACTACTACCCATCACATCAATGCCCTCTGAGAAAAAGAACACAAAGAAAACATGCCTCGACCCAGTAATCCATCTAGAAACATGCCTGTGGTGCCGCTTGTCCAGGAAACTAAACAAGAGATTTCCCCGGAGGAAAATCTAACCCACGTGCCATTAGAGCCAGAGGAAAATCCTCCCAAACTCCCCAAAAATAATCCAAATGCCACTTCACCTTCCTATCCCCAGACAACAAACAGTGACTTGTGGACCCTGAAGTTTGACGGGTCCCGGTCTAAACAAGGCTGCGGGGCCAGAGTGGAATTGATCAACCTGCAGAGGAAATCCTTCCTCACGTCTTATAGGCTACAATTTAACTGCATGAACAATGTCACAGAGTACGAGGCCTTGGTCCTCAGACTCCAATTTGCACTAAGGAAAGGAATCCCCGCCTCTGGGAACTAGGTGATTTAGAGTTGATCGTTAAACAGGTCCGGAGCCAATACACTTGTCATGATAAAAGGCTGGCTGCATACCACAATCGGGCATGGAGCCTCATCAAATATTTTGATGCCTTTGGCATCAAACTCATTCCCCAGAAAAGAAACTACGTCTCGGATGCCCTTGCCGTATCTGCCAGCACTCTTGAGCCAATGGCTGGCTCCCAGCTCTGGAAGTTCTCTGTTGAGATGGTCCCCACCCCATCCATTCTAGACAATGTCACCCACTTTCAGGTCTATGAGGATGATCAACATATCCTGGCCTTCATGGCCAATGTTGGTGTTTTTGAGGACCAGATAGTGGAAGAAAGAGATCATGAAGATACCGGGCAGGGTGAAGAAGATGATGGGATCATAGACTTGCCAACCAACACCATCCCTAAGGGGATGATAGTGCTAGAACGTATCTTTGACTTAGACCCTCGAGGCTAGGAGAAGATATCATCCTCCTCTAAGGGATGAAAATTTGGAAAAGTTAACATCGGCCATGCCGGTGAAGAAAAACTAGTAGATTCTCGTGGTTCTCCGTGAATACATTAACGTAATTATGTGGGGGTATGAGGATCTGAAAACCTATGACACATCCATCATGACCCATACCATCCCACTGAAACTTGATGCTAAGCCCTTCTGATAGAAGCAAAGACCGGTAAACCCATTGATCGAGCCTCTAATTCATCAGGAGGTTCAGAAACTATTGTCAACCTGGATCATCTTTCCGATCTGGCATACAACGTAGGTTGCCAACCTCGTCCCTCTAAGGAAGAAAAATGGTGAAATCCACCTTTGTGTAGATTTTCACAATTTGAACAAGGCATCTAAGAAGGATAATCACCCTCTCCCCTCATTGGATGAGGTATTGCAAATCATTAATGGGTAACAAATGATGTCCTTCCTAGATGGGTACTTCGGGTATAACTAGGTCATGGTTAAGTATGAACATAGAGATAAAATGATGTTCACCACCAAGTGGGGAACCTTTGCATACCAGAGGATGCCCTTTTTCTTGATCAAAGTAGGGGTGACATTTCAAAAGGCTATGGACATTGCATTCGAAGGCCTAGTAAATTGGTGTATAATCATCTACATGGATGATTTGATCATCTTTTTCGGGACAGGCTTGATCATTCTACCCACCTCGCCCAAATTTATGAGAGATGTTGCCGATATATAATATCTCTCAACCCTAAGAAATGCATAATCCTGGTCACTGAAGGGAAACTGCTCAGGCATATTGTCTCCGAGAAGGGTATATCTATTGACCCTGAGAGAGTTGAAGCACTACTAAATCTATAGATGCTCGACAGTAAGAAAGAGATGAGATCTTTCTTTGAAAAGATAAACTTTGTCTGGCGGTTCATCATTGGATTCATCGAGATAGTGAAATCACTCAATGAAATGATGAAGAAAGACACAAAGATTGAGTGGTGTCCTAAAGAAAAGTGGGCATTCGCCCAGATTAAGCAAACGATTATGGAGGCACCAATCTTGGCTAGTCCGGACTATTCCCTCCCTTTCCACATAAACTCCTTTGCTTTGCCACATTCTACTGTGACAGTTTTGACCCAGAAGGTTGAAGGGGAAGAATGGCCAATAGATTTTATGAGCTCCCCTTTTAAGAATGCCAAAGTCTGGTATTCACCTTTGGAAAAGCATGCCTTTTATCTCATCCGTACCATGAAGAAATTCTGGCATTACATTCTCCGGAGCAAAGTGCACGCTATCATCCTGGACCAGGCTGTTAAGTCCCTACTCTTGCAGAGTGAATTGGGTGAACGATGGGGGAAATGGATGGCCATCCCCCAAGAGTATGATTTGGAAATGCAACCCATGAAGATAGTCCGAGGCCATGGACTATGTAGAGCGATGGAAGAAGGAACTCCAGACTTTGAATGCCAAACCTACACAGTGGAGTCCATCACTCAAGATCTGTGATATACCGATCTAGTATACTTATTGTTGAACAAAAAATGCCCAGGGGGGATACCCCTAAACAAATGTCGTGCCTTGCAGCTAAAAAGTGCACACTTCATGATAAAAAATGGAATGCTTTTTCATAGGAACTATGAAAGGGTATACCTCATGTGCGACGATAGGGACGAAGCTGTGAAAATGATTGAAGAATTTCACGGACAATTTGGAACTGGGCATGGTTCAGTTGATGCCACTACCCACTAGATACTTCAAGTTGAATACTATTGGCCCTGCATCTTTAAGGATATCTACACTCACATTAGGAGATGCCACACTTGCCAAACGGTGGCACATCATGAGCGAAACTCGACCATGCCTTTGCATCCAGTCTTTGAACCTAGACCCTTTTCCCAATGGGCATTTGAATTTATTGGAGAAATCAACCCCAACTCATCTACCAACCATTGGTATATTTTGAATTCTACCGATTATTGTACTCGATGGTCTGAAGTGATTCCTTGCAAAAACAACATGGCAGATGTAGTTATTAAATTCCTAGAAGAAAACATAGTCACTCGATTTGGAATGCCATTTGCTATAGTGTGTGACAATGGTCCGACATTTTCTTCAATGCAACTACTTGAATGGACCTATGAAAGAAAGATCACCCTAATTTTTTCTAGCAACTATTACCCCTAGGGAAATGGTGTTGCTGAATTGACCAATAAAAATCTACTTGAGGTGATCAAGCATCTATTAGAACAGAACCCCCAGGACTGGCATCAAAAGCTTAGATTCGCCCGCTGGGTGGATCACATCCAAATAAAGGTAGACTTTTGGACATCCCATCCCACCTGGTTCATGGCCAGAACCCAGTATTCCCCATCAACTTACAAATCCTGGTACTTCAATTTATGCAGGAATTCAGCAACCGGGATAACATTGTGGAGGTTTGACTTTTAAACCTCATGTGAATGGAGGAACAAAGAGATGCGGCCCTTGAACATTTCACGCATCATCAAGTAGTAGTGAAAATATGGTTTGACCGAAGAGCCCAATATAAAGCCTTTCAGATTTCATACTTGGTCCTCTTGTGGGACAAGGCCTAGGAAAAGAAGGGACAACACACTAAGTTTCAATGGCTCTAGCTCAGACCATACCTGATATCTAAGATCTGCGAGGCAAATAATTATAGTCTCAACACCATGACTAGAGAAGCCATCCCATTGCCTGTCAATGGTCAGTTTCTCAAGCACTACTTTGAATAAGTTAGGTGATGAATTTGTCCAAAGTTGTACTATATGTAAATCCTTGCTTGTAAATATCTTTCCCGGTGCTCCGTTTGGAGTACCTTTGCCTTGTAAATAGTTTTTTTGGCCGTCCCCTGGGATCACCTTTCCTTTCTGCGTTTTCCTTTTTTTTTTGGCTTTCTTTTGTTTTCTTTTGTTTTTCGGGTTCCAAGCATGTTGCCTTCATCTTGTAGATCAGTATGATTTGCATAACATCTAGTCTTTAGAATGATACCTTGTGCATTTTGGTGAATTCAAAATCTATTGTTAGCATAGTGGAACTTGTCCGCTCTCTGGATTTATTTTGTAAGTATGGTAAAAGGTTATGGGTAATCTTCATCAGATTCACATCTTGAGAGTTCATACATCAGTTAACAGAAAATCTAAGAAACAAGTAATCAGACATGTTGAGGGCAGATCGGCTACACTTGTTGTTGACTAAGTCTGAAGATCATTAAAGTATCCCAGGTCTAGAAAGTTCTCTCCTATTCAGAAATTTAAAAGTGGGTGGAAAGGTGAAAGAAGTACCACCATGAGAATTAGCTAAGCTTAAGGTTCATGGTGAAAGAAGTACCGCCTTTCCATCCAGAAAAGAAAAGAAAATGAAAGAACTGAAGAATAGAGAATTTCAGTATCTGGGGGAAACGTGCAAGATATGATGACTTTGGTTTTTACGTACTCAGTGCCTCCTCTTTTTTTCTCCCATAGGTCATCAGCTTGGTTTTCTTTCAAAGCACACACTTCACAACTGACGAAAGACCAAAAGATTGAATCAATGGTGAGTCATATTCTCCCAGACGCCTCACACTTTGCAAGCAGAATGCTCTAGGTAAAGATTAGTTATGGTCTGCGAAACCAAAGATTCTGAAGTTCTCAAATGTGCTAAGGCATCCATCCCAGATAGTCTCTATTTGTTATGCCCTGCAAACCCATCCCTACATTTTGTAGGCAAAATGTTGGGTCCCCCTTTTTTTCTTTGGCTCTTTCCCTTGGTTTCTTTTGTTTCCTTTGTTTCCCTCCAGGTTTTTTTCCTGTGAGGATTGTTTTTCTTTTTCTTTTGTCTTATTTTGTTTCCAGGACCCTGTCCCAAAGTTGGTTTGTTCTTTTCAGGCAACCAGATTCTGGACTCTGGGATTCTTTGTCATCATGCCTTCTTTTGTGAGAAGATATGGCTGCATGGAATCCCCGGGCCTAGAGTTCGGAGGTTTTCCTTTTTCGGAGATTGTGGAAGGAATGCAATATGTTTTTACCCTAGTGGTATAAATGGGTTTCACCTATCATTTTCATATTTTACCATGATTAAAACACTTAGGTGATTACCAAAGAGATTAAGGCGATTCAGAGTGTTTAAGTGCAAATTGCTTTGGTGATTAACAACGATCGAACAACAGTGAATAGTTGTGCTTTCACGTTCATTCCAGGGTGAACCAGTTGCAGAGAACCTACTGTCCTCACCTTCGGCACCCTCCATCTTTCCAGGGAGGCCTTTCGACTCTCTTCCTTCTGGCTTTTTTTTTTTTTTTTTTTTTTTCAGGTCTTCTTGCTTTCGTTTTGCTTGGTTGTGGCCCTGCTTGTCATTTTGTTTCCTATCTCTGGTCTTGCGTTGGATTTTTTGTCACTTCCCATTGGTGGGTTAGCACTCCCAAAGGGTTGTCCACCCTTTGTGCAGTTGTAGTTTAGATGTAAATACTTTGTATATTTTGTAGAATAGTGTAAATGCTTCTGTATATTCTGTAAACTTTGTAATTTCCTATTCATAGTTGTATATATATTCATTTTTGCAGTCAGCCTATGAGTTGTGCTTTGGCCCTCTGTATATATGTATATACCCCATGTATATCCTTTCATTTGTGATGATCTTGCCATGCTCCATCATGTCTAAACCATGTCATCGAGCTCGTCAGAGAGATATTCACCACAGTTTGAACTCGACACCTCGTTGGTTTGAGCCATGGTGACTTTCTCTCTCGTCTATCATGTCACCTTAATGGCAAGATTAATTTCCCATGAATGAGCATTCAAATACCATCCCATCTGGCATTTACTTCCCCTATGTCAGCCCACTTGTCACCATTAATTCCATTATGCCACCTGTCGCGTGGCCACGTGATGACCCATGTCTACCAAGTACAGCTCTCTACCGGTCACATCGACAATGACTAGTTCTTCCAGACTCTGGGTGCTGAGAATCCCCTGGGTCTTCATTCCATTTTCATCACCTAAACCAATCCCCTAGAGCCCTGGGTGTTTATCAGAATATGATCCATGATTAACTTTAATATTTCAGGATTTTTGATGTATGCTAACAATTTTTGGACAGGTGCAAAATGGTGGTGAATTCCCCAGAGTCCCTAAATTATTATTTTTATTATATCATGTATTGACGGTTCTCTAGCCTTGCAAGTTGCAGATATATTGATCAAAATGTCTGAAGTGATCGCTCCTCCTGATAGCCTGGAGCTACCAACTACCTCCACTCGGGTAGCTACAAAAACAAAGGCCAAAAAGATGCTGGCCAAATTGCCATTGACTTTCAAATACCCGAAGGAGGGTGTTCTTGTAGGGTCCAAGGTGGACTCTAAGTTATAATAAATAACAGACACAGAGCATAGACTATGGGCTTGGTCCAAGCCATATACCAACAGAGGATCGCTGGAGACAATATGGCAAAACACCTGGCCACCTCTGGGATTATTAAAGCTACAAGTTTTCCTTGTTCAGTGCAAGCACCAGAGCTAATACTCCAACTGGAAATTCTCTACAATGCCTCCACTCGGGTTGTTTTTCTCATCGATCCCCGACCCCTACACTATCCAGCAAATATCATCAATCTAGACGTGACCACTTTTTCTTTAGGGCTAGGGATCTCTCAATTCAAGGGATCTATCGTTCTTTCCCAGTCCACATCATTGAAGGAGTTTGAAGAGGCTTCCCTTCTCTCCCAACAAAATCTCAACACACACTGGTTAAAGTCCCCGAGAAGGGACTATAAAAAGATGATGCTGGAGATATCCCGCGGGGATTTTAAAGAGCCTATCCAAGCAGACATAATATTTCTATGCAGGCTCTTTGGAGAGCCCCATGCTTGGGATTTCTTGGCATGGATGTATTACTTTCTCTACTGCATCACCACCTATAGTCAAACATTCAATTGGGCATCCATCATCACCAACCATGTGGAAACATAGATGAAGAGTGTCCTCTAGACCTCAAAGTTCCATGTGATATCTTACGTACTCTGGGCACTGGCCCAACATAGACCTTCTTTTTAGGGTTTGCAAGCAATGGGGGTTTATTAGGAACAAGCTTGACCAATTAATGCCATGGGATCATTATCCCTAGGTCCAGTGGGAAATCAACTTCCCAAATTTTTGCAAGGTAAATGATGCCTTCATTTACCAGAATATTTTGACACTTACTCAAGATTCTAGATATCAGTTGTCGCAAGAGGCGATGAACCTGGTGAGCACTTACGAAAATTATTTCATTCAATTCCAGCAACACACATATAATCAGGTGACTGGCTTCTTCGGGAAACCCTATCTTCTTCCTCGATATTGTGGGGATAGAATTATTCTTTTAGAATTTTACAGACAAATTCTAGAGCTGCACGCCCTCTTCACATTGAAGAAGGTTACCAATGTCCCATTCCCAATCTCTTGTGGGAACTATTCTTGCAGTCTGGCTACAGTAAAGGAGGAATACAATGAACTAAAGAGCCTGGGACTGGTGGAATTCCACCATCCCAGAAACAATTTTGATCCGCTGGGAAAAATAGCAACAACACTTCCCCGGGGGTCCCCACCACACGTAAATGATATTGAAGATTTCTAGGCAGATTTTCAGGATAATTTTGATCTCTGGGCGCGCCAACATTCATGGATGTTCAAAGGATTGATGAAAGCCCTCGACCTTCAGGGTTTCCTGAAGGGTTTTTCATACGATGAGCCCCTGGAGGACCCATTGTATAAAGAGCAGGGGTTAGATAAATTAGATCTCCCTCTGGTGGATTGGGCCACCCTAGAGGATTTAACAATTGAGGGGGTATGCCGCCCCATTATAGATAATACTCATAAGTATTTTGAGTGGGTGTGTCCAAGGAGTACCTAGAAAGGACTAATTTTCTGGAGGTCCACTTCAACCTTAAGAGCCACGAGACCCAACACAAGAAAGGGGAAGGAGAAAGAAGACACCCCAACCCATGTTCCTCCCAAGGGTTCGCTCTCCATAATAGCCCAAATACAAGAGCAATTGGAGGCATCGAGGCTGAACAGCCAAAAGATAAGTGCACAACTTTCCTCTGGCCTCCTCGCAACTCCAGTGGCATCTGCTCGCCCAACGAGATCCCCATCATTGGCCACCCTAATGAGTAGACAGACGTTCACCGAGGTGGAGTATGTAAATATTTTGGATGCAGGGGCCCCACTACAAATAAAGAAGAAGCAAAAGGTGAACCCCACCCAAAGCGTAGAAATAGGCCCCGGTATGCCAAAGGTTCCCCCAGTAGATGTCAGTTCAGATTCCCCCAAACTTAAGAATATTTTAGATACCTCTCCCCCGCACGATGATTTTAATGATATCTTCAGAGCGGATGAGCTCATGAACCTACATGGGGATATATATCACGTGGTGGAAGAGATCGCTGCTCAAGAAAAAGAGGAGATCCTCGCTGAGAAGGAAGAGTCAGAGAAAGATGCTGCCATAGAGCAGGAAGTCCGGGAAGAAACACAAAGGGAGCTTGAGTGGGAGAAAACACCGGTCCAAGAGACCACGGAAGAACCAAGGAAAACAATAGACAAGCAACTGATGACTGTTGAAACTAGATCTGCAGGATCAACCATACCCCCATTTATTATGCTGTAAACGCCTTTGGTTACTCCGGGTGAGCAATTTCCCCAGAATACATTCGCTGAGGTAATTATAGAACCACAAACACTGATTCTTGGCCCGATGCCTCACCCACCTCCAGAAAATGTTCCAATGGAGGAAGATATCCTGACAAATGATGCCAAAGAAGAAGAAGAAAAACAACAAGAAGAGGGGAAAAACCTCAAGGATACAAATGTTAATTTTCCCGATGCTGAGAAGGACTAGGAAATCCCTGAAGACACAGGTGATGCTGATACCGCCAAAGGAGAAACCCCAGACATCACAAAAGAGGACGCCAACATGGCAGAAAATACTGAGGCGTCTAGAGAGCATGAACATGAACAAGAGCAAGGAAATGAAAAAGAGCCCAATGACACTGTAGATATCAGGAATACACCACCGGACTTTGAAGGGAATCCCAATACTAAGGCCTTGGCAGCAAAGCCGCCCCAGCCACCCCAATGGCTAGTGGAATCCAGAAAGAGGAAGGCCTCGATAGTAGCAACAGGTTTTCCACTCTCCTTGGCTGAGATGATGGCCTGAAATGTAGAGGCCAAAAAGCCTAAGAAGGCCTAGATAGTCCATACCCTCTGGACTGGTCCAGAAGGAAGTACAATTGCAAAAATCACAACGCCTCCCCCAGATATAGATGCAGCGGAGATAAGGGCCGAAGATAACACAATTACAGAGGTAGCACTGGGGAGGAGAGATAAGCAAGGAGAATTGGACCTACTATGAGAGGCAACCCAGGAAATAGAGGCTCAGTATAATAAATAGGCTTAGAAGTTGAAAGAGGAAGAGGAAAACAATGAAAATCTCCCCGGGCTTCTGACTAAACTCACACAGCCCCTAGCCAAGATCCACCGGAAAGCTTCCACCTCTGGACTACCGCTTGGATAGGGTGATGTGGATAATCTAAGGGCCATGAAGAAAAAGGCCCAGGCTATAGACGGGTGGATCATCGAGTAGATAGTCTCCATAAGGCAATTTTTAGTGGTATCACTCTTGGATCTTTACTCGGTCCACCATATTTTGTGCCAGGCACACAGCGCTGTCATCCTATGGGAGTAGGGCTTAGAAATAATGAAGGGGGGAGAGAAGAACTAGAGGAGGTAATGAACACCGGAGAAGAAGCAGTCAAAGAAGTGAGAATTTTGGGAGAGGAATCATTTTATTTCCTTAGGGCCCAATACTCTAGAATTGGCCTCAAGATTGAGGTTAGCAAGCAAATGGTCACGACCTTGAAAGAGAAAGTCATGGCGGTTAAGGATTCTTTAAATATGTACAAAGAATTTGTTACAAGGGTTTCAGAGGTTGATCCCTTTACCACCAGAACATGCACCCCAGAGGACTATGTCCTCAGCAAGTATGATGAGATAATGGAGTCCCAGAATCAGTCTGTTGGGGATTTTGAGGGAGGGAAGCTATCAAGAATATCCAAAATGATGATCCGGGCTCATGACTTCGTTAAAATGGTAAATGAATTTTGAGAAGGAGCCGGGGATATTAAAGAGAAGGTCAGAATCATCCGCGACCGGTGGGATGACATTAAGGACATAGATGAGGATGGCATAAGCCAAGTTTTGGAAGCATTTAAGAACAGTAAAGGGTAATAAGGTTCTCCGGATTCTAGAGATTTTAACCAGAAGGGTACATTTTGAATATTCTTTATTATTTGAGTATAAGCTCCTGGATCCCACAATTTTGTATTGTTTTGATAACCTGCGTCCAGGTTCCTCGAAGCCAACTAGTCGTTATCAGGCAGTTAATATGGGTGATAGAAAGTTGGTGACCCCAACAAGGCACGTCAGCTCAAGATAATCACTTTCTCTTTTCTCTCTTTCGCTTTCATGCTAGTAGGATTAGATCATGAAGCTATGTTATTTATAGTGTTGCTCTTGTCTTGCTTATGTAGTCATTTATGCTTTCTATGATTAATTTCTCTTTGCTTTCATAACTTTGTATGTGTATGTTGAGTTAGAATCCTTGGCCTGGGGGCTCATTTCCTTGACTAAGTGATATTCTACCTCATTGCAATACACCAGAGTCTTTGTAATGCCCACCCTAGAATCTTCCTATGTTAGACAGACAAGACTATTGCTTTGACACTTTGGGTTTTATGATGGACTATGATTATTATTTAGTTAGCATTTTATGAGATATTTGAGCATATA
>MU227475.1:1518908-1546667 GCA_018584345.1 Thuja plicata | reverse complement strand
TTAAGTTCTAAATGTGAAAGTAAAGAAAGGAAATGAAATTCAATTTGGATAAGTAATGTAAATATGTTAGTAAATGAAATTCATTAAGGGAACCTTAAGGAATGTAAATGTGGAGTAGTAATGATGTAATGTAAAAAAAAAAAATTTAGTTGCGATTTTGGTCATAAGACCTGATTCCTTATGGGTTCCCTGGCGGGGACATTACAGTCTTTCTTCTAACTTTACCATTTGTATGTTCAATTTCCATACTCCTGCTAAAGTGGGGGCTTAATTTATCACCTTAAAATGGAAAAAATTCCATGTTAAGAATGTTTATCCCTCCTTAGGGGGTGTTTTATACTATCATCATGTTTTCCTCTCATTGTTGCACCCTCTCCAGCTTCTGTGCCTGTTTAGGACCCTGATTGGGCCTCTCCAAGCACTGTTTATCCCACCTGGAACATTTTCCAGGGGTTTTGACTCCCTGGGTCAAGTTCAACCTCGACCTTGACCTAGGTCATGGTAGACCTCAACCTCGACACAGGTCCCCCTTTCCAATTGGAAAGTTTGTCGGTTGTCGGGGGACATTCAAAAGCTCATTTTCTCGCTTCCGAGTCGGTTGTTTTGGGTTTCAAAGTGACGAATCTTAAATTTTATTTAATATAGGTCCTCTTCTTGGGGTATAGGTACAATTGGAATTTAATTTTCCTATGTACGTATCTCTAGAATAAATTTCCCTAGACTTGTATATAAGGAAGTCTTTTCCTCTTATTTTCTCTAATTAAGAAACACTAAGACACAAGGAGATAAAAGAAATCATATGATCAAATCTAAGAAGCAATAATCCATTCAAGCATCTATTATTCTACATGTCCTCAAGCATTCAAGTTATCCATTGAAGATCAAGGATTCAAGAATTCAATCCCTTGAAGGGATTTGGTTCAAGCATTCAAGGTTCATCATTCAAACCCTAGATCTATCCATCATGGTGATGCGATCTTCCTTCAAGATCCTTTGTGCATCCTCAAGATTCATTCATTATTCCTTGAAGGTAGATTCCAAGCATACAATCATGGAGGTTTATGGTTTCTAATATTGAGTCCAAGCTTTCATATTTACATACTTGCTTACATTAGAAATACAATTGCATATCTATTGAATATCATAGCTTCATTATTAGATTTATTTCTACTACTTGCTAGCATTCTCTATTTCAATTATTGATTTCAAGTTTAGTTCCTAAATCGGGGTTTGACTAAGGAAAACCCCTCCCTCAACAAACAAAACCATTTTTATTGCAGGTACAGGTACATGATAACAAATTACAGAGCATATCTAAATACCCTTTTTGGCTAACTTTCGGGATCCGCGAACATAATTTACGTCGAAGCAATGCAGGTCAAGGTTGACATTTTGGGGCACAATTGCACCCTAACAAAGAGGTCAAGGTTGACCTGACTCAAAAAAATAAAATATACTGTGTTTTGTTTGTCTCTGCATTTCTGTTCTAGGTCCGGTTGTAGAATTTCCCGAAACCTAACACAAGCATCAAAAAATAGGTTTTTCCAGATTTGCTACAGTCCAAGGTAAATGTTTCATTTCAATTAAGGATTCAATAAATTAAAATCTATTACATACTCTTCATCCATTATTTGGGATTGTAAGGCTTTCTTCTTTCTTCTTATTTTTGATTGATTGATGCATTTGTGCATTAACCATTTTCTTATAGTTGATCAAAGTGGATCTTTCCTTTATGAAATTTGGGGCTAGGAAGAGAATCTTATCTTTTCCTCAACACCATTTTCATACCTTACAACATATACATTGACTCATCCACCCCACATATATATACATTTTTTTATCCTTTACAACAATACTTTAAAGACCATATGGAGCGGGAGCGGGCTGAAGGAGGGGAGAGCGCGGGAGGAGGTTTTTTGAATTTGAGGATGGGCAGGAAGCTAGAGAATGGTAGTATTGCTAAGGGATCTACCATAGATGATGTGGTTTTTTCTGCAAGATCCCCATCTAGAGATGAGGACATTACTGGTGGGCCAAACCTAGCTTTTCTCAGTAAGGACAATAGTCGTGTCATGGGACCAGAGGTGGAACTGATTAAAAATTCCAAAAAAGATGAGGAGTCAATGAAGAATCAAGGAGATAAATCACATGACTCTACATCACACCTAGGTAAGAGGAATTGGTTGGGTCTCTTTGGTATTAAACCAACTGAGAAATCGTCCTTTCCAAAAGTGAATATAATATCAGACCCTCTTAAGGGAGAGTTTGGCATTATTATTCCAGAGCCAATACTGGAACATACTATGTCTAGAATGGATTCTACCTTAGTTGCTAAATTTGGGGACCTCGATTGAATATCAATCTCGTGAGATCATATACAGTAAAAAAATGGAAGCTCAAAGGTCAGGTTGACATTGCGGCTATGCCATAAGGATTCTTCTCTTTTGAGTTTTTAAATGGGGAAGAATTTTCAAAAGTGCTGTGTGGGGGTCCCTGGATGATGGGTAAATCTTCATTATCTCTACAAAAATGGATGAAAAACCTAGATCATAATGAGAGCTTCTTTACAACGGCCCCAGTGTAGGTTTTCCTTCTGGGTTTTCCATTGGAGTATTAACATGAAGATATTTTGGTGGCCATTGCTGGTTCTTTTGGTGAACTTCTTTCTATAGATCCAATGACAACGGCCAGAACTAGACAAGTTTATGCAAGAATCTGTGTTAATATACATTAGAATGCAGATCTTCCATAATTGATAACTTTGAACTCGAAGCTGGGTAAATGGAATCAAGAAATAGAATTTGAATCAATGCCTTTTGCCTACTTTATCTGCAAAAAATCTGGCCATTGGGCGAAACAATGTCCTCAGAAACCCCATAAAGAGAAAAAGAAGGAACAAGAACCTCATAAAGCCTAGAGAACAGAATGGAAGAGGAAAATTGAAGGTCAAATCCCACTCCTAAAGAATCTTCAAAAGGTGAATGAACAACTTGGAGGTAATATGGATGGCTCGAAAATGCCTCACCAAGAAGAGGAAATAAAAGAAACTTAAATAAGGATAAAAAACCAAATGAAGAGATTGAATCTGAAGAAAGTATCAATGAGAAGAAGAGCCTAAAAATAGAAAAGAAGAAAGTGTGGGATCTCTCGATGGAGAAGATACATTTTTGATTTTGAGAGTAGAAGATAGTCTGGAGTCACCTATGATAGCTAAAACTACTTTAAACCTAAGGGTGGATGAATCACTAATAAAAGATGCTTCTATTTTTCCTCCTCTTGATACTAATCTTGGGAATATCATAGAAAGTGAACAGAAGAGCTGTGCCTCAAACAAGCGGGAACAAAAAATAAAATCCTACCCCTGATAGAGAAAATCAAGAAAAAGGGGAAGCTATAGACTTAGAGGAGAAGGAAAATCCCTAGAAGGAAGTGGGGGAAAAAAATAGAGAAAAAAAAGATCCTGGGTCTCAGCAAAGGTATGACTAGAAAACCTAACTCAAGGAAGAGGAATGAAGAATTTATGATGGGTAGCACCATTATCAAAATGACTAAGAAGACTGGTTCATAGAAGAAAAGTGGAGTCCAGACCAAAGGACAACAGAAAGCGGACATAGGAACTCCAAAAAAAGAAAGGGGAAGGACATCTAAAAAAGTTCAGAGGGAACTAGAAGTGAAACAAAATATTGTAGATGGTAAAAAACTTACCATCGATCAGGTCTGCTCCCCAACCCTTAAATGAAAGTCATATCTTGAAATATTCGAGGACTTCATGGTCCTCATAAGAAAGATGTAGTTAGGAACTTAGTAAGAGATTCTAAGCCTGATATTTTAATGATTCAAGAATCTAAGATGTCAAAAGAGAATGTTGAAAAATTAAACTTGATTAAAAGAGGTGGAAGTATAGGTTGTAGTTCTGAAGGAGCATTTGAAGGGATGACTATCTTTTGGAATACTGTTATTTTTAATTGTCATTCTTTGTTAGAAGATAAACATTTCTTAGCTATGAAAGTTAGTATCTTGAAGGACAATTTCTCTTGGGTTCTTATTAATGTGTATGCTCCTAACACTAAAATTGGAAGACAAAATCTCTGGACTAAACTTCATGAATTCAGGGAGACAAGAATAGAGGATCAATGGATGATAATGGGAGACTTTAACAACCCCCTAAAGGAAGAAGATAAAATGGGAGGTAATATTACTCAAGTGGAAGGTAGAATGGATCTAATAGACTTTATAAGTAATGAAGGTTTGTTGGATGTTGATCTGAAAGGTATAAACTGCACCTAGTCGAATAGAAGAGTTGGGGCTGAATTAATTTAAGTAAAGTTAGATAGGGTGCTTATCACCCTACACTGGTTCACAAAGTTCTCTTTCTCATTATCTTCTATGTCCAGAATTGGCTTGGACCACTTTCCTATCTCTTTTTTTGCCAGTCCTCTTACTAGAAAAAGGAATGCCCCTTCAGTTTTGAGAAGATGTGGCTAGTCCACCCTGATCTGGAAAATAAAATCAGGGACTGGTGGAACATCAAAGTGGATGGTATAGTGATGTTTAAAGTGGCTAAGAAATTGGAAAATGTTAAATCTAAAATTAGGCAGTGGAACAAGAATGTGTATGGGGACATTTTCTAGCTCAAAAGTAAAATTCAAATGGAACTTAAAGAAACTCAGGATGAAATTCAAAGATTGGGTCTTTCTGAAGATACCAAAAATAAGGAGAATACTCTTCTTTCTGATTACCATAACATAATTACTAAGGAGTAAAATTTATAGAGGTAGATATCTTGAGCCCTTTGGCTGAACTTTGGAGATAAAAATACCAGATTCTTCCATCTCATTGCTTTGAAACATAAGGCCATAAACAAAATTCACTCTCTCTCCTCCTCTAGAGGGATTATCACCAAAGAAGAAGAAATAAGGGAAGAAATGAAGGGTTACTTTTCTACATTATAACCAAGGAACCTAATATGAACATGGAGGATCAGATAAAGCTACTAGATTTGATTCCTAAGAAGTTGGAAAATAAGGACAATGACTGTCTTAAAGCCATTCCCAGAGATGAAGAAATTATAAAGGTTGTTTTCTCTTTTGAAGGAGAACAATCCTGGGACCGGATGGATTTCAGATGTTCTTCTTCCAAATTTTTTGGAATATTGTTGGGATAGATGCATGCTCTTCTGTTAAGGAATTATTTGGTAAAAAATCTCTTCTTAAAGAGCTCAATTCTACTTTCTTAGTGTTGATCCCTAAGAAACCTGGAGCCAACACTGCTGATGGTTTAAGACCAATCATGGTGTAGGGAACCTCCCTATTTGATGTTTTGGTGTGCTTTAGTGGTGTCTTAGGTGTTTGTGTGTGTATTGGAATAAGGTCCAATGGGTTGGATGCAATGATACTTAACTTCATGTTTGTAAGAGCCTTAGTGCTAATTAAGTGTTTTAGGGTCATTTTGGCTTTAAATAGTGAAAATTTGCTATTTTAGTGTAATGTGGGTTTGAGGTGTGTTTTAGGACCCTACTTATCTTATCTGGGGTCATGGAAGTAAAAATCAACCATTGAGTTGACAAAAAGAGTCAAAATGCTCAAAGTGCAAAAAGTTGCTCGAGCAAATTTTGCAAGAAATTGAAAAATGCAGTTAGATCAGTTGTAACTACCCCATGCTCAGTATATGAGCATGGATTCAATGATTTGAAATGGTTAATGAAATTCTGGATTGCAACATTTGTTTTTGAGACCTCTGTACGGATGACTGTAACTGCATTCTTGTAATCTGCATTGTTTCCTTGCTACTGTACGACTGTGTATGGATTGGTCAAGAAGATCAGACCCCATGAGGGTGTAGTGTTTTCAAATATATTTCATATGAAATAGATAGTTTTATTTCAAGTTCTTGTAGTGTAAATCTAGAGGATTTTGTAGGTCACTGGTCTGTAAGTGACATTATAATGTTATTTAGTTAGAAATGGCTCTAACCTAAGAACCCACTGGTGGAATTGACTGAAATCATGGGGGAAGTAGGGTTAGAGTATGCAGATAGGTTTTTTATTTTCATTCTTGCAGTTTCAATGGATTTCCTAGGCCAAATAAGAAGCCCTATGGCTGACTAGTGAATCCAGGTGAGCTTGGACATGGTGAAGAAAGAATTGGTTCGAGCAGCCATGAACTTTGGGAAAAGACTTAGTGGAAATTTTATATGCCCTAGATAGTCTCATAAAAGGATTAAAAGTTGGAAGGAGGTGAATCAAAGTTTGGAGATCATTTTGACAATTGTTTATGCTGACTGGCCCAGAGGCCTAAATAATAGGCTAAAAAATAGGGCCTGCAAGAAACTAGGGTTGTGGGTGCATCCAGAAGCTAGGAGTTTGGATTATAATAGTGTTTGTTGATACCTTGAATATTTTTAAGGTCTTTTGTGGAGTCATTTGGAAATTTTGGGAGCGTTAGGCCAAAAACAATGAATTTAGACCTACTAGGAATTGGGCAATTAGGCCTCCTAGTGAAATTGAGACCAATTGGATTGGAAATGAGTCTAGAAATGTGGGAAAGGGTTCAGAATGACCATTGATGGGCCAAGAAGTTAGAAAATATCCTATGTGAATGTATGGGAAGATCCTAAGCAGGGGTTTGGGATTCTAGGAGGAAATCTAGTGAAGAAGATTAGGCATTTGAGTAACTAGTTGGACTAGTTAAGCCTAAAAGCTTTGGTATCTTCCAAAGATCAACTATACCTTGGAGGAGAAGTTGATAGTGAGGGTATTGGAGATCCTAATTGGAGAAGAATACAAAAATAATTAACCATTGGATGGGTAGAGAAAGAAGAAAATTAAGGAATGAAAACACTAGAATACCAAACCCTCTGCATCAGAGTGGTATCAGAGCCAAATTTTATTGAAGGTTGTGTATGTCTGAAGTCGAAGAGAGTCAAGAGGTAGAAAACATGCTTCCTAAGGCAATGAGTAGGGATGCCATATTGGAATTGGTTCAGGGCCTCTTGGAGAAGGCTAGTGTGTCTAAGACCAAGAGCAAAAAGAAGATCACAAAATGGGGAGATGAGAGTGATGAAGATGATTAAAGTTAGTCAGAAGAGTCATCTAACAAAGGTAAAGAACCTGAGATGGAAAAAGAAAAAAAGGTATTCTTAGATGCCTTTAAGTCCCTAAGCAAGGATAGTATGGAACACATACTATATTAATGTGGCAGTCTGAATGGAGAAGAGTTTTTGGATTGGCTTGAAGTCATTGACAATCACTTTGATTACAAGGAAGTCTCAGAGGAGAAGAAGGTCAGCTATGCTAAGGTTAGACTCAAAGGATTTGCATTGGTGTGGTGGAACATGATGAAAGATGATAAGGTAGCCAGTGGAAAGAAGAATATTGTTTCTTGGGAAAGGATGAAGATCAAATTGAGGGCACAATTCTTGCCTACTAATTATGAAATTCAAATGTACCAAAAGTTGCAGAACTTAAGACAAAAAGAAATGACAGTAAGTGCTTACACTGAGGAGTTCCACAAACTGAGCCTAAGGGCTAGAAGACAAGAAGAATAAATGGATACAAGATGAGATTAGCATGATGGCTCCTGAAAGTATGCAAAAGTGTTTCCAATTATCATTGAGAGCATAGGATAAGGCTAGAAGGAGGAATGACTTCCAGCAAAGGGGAAGAGGTGGTAACAATAATAGAGTTTTTCAGAGAGGCAGGAGTAACTTTGGTAGAGGAAAGAGCCATAATAGACAAGAAGATAATCAATCTATGGATAATAGTGGGGGTAATCAGTTTAGAGGATCTTTCCAGAGAGGAGGATACAAAGGAAGAGGGCCTCCTAGAGGAAGGTTTCAATCCCAAGGAAGAGCCACTTCAGTCTTTACTGGCAGGTGTTATAATTGCAACCAAGTGGGTCACACAATGGGCATGTGTCATGAAAATACTTCCTCATCTTCAATGGGGGATAGAAGGAATCAGTTGGTGTAAGAGGTTGACACTCAAAGTGTTACTTCTCCCATTTCCAAGGCAGGGCCAGTATTGGATGGAGAGAATTTGATATTGAGGAGAAATTTTTTGAAGGTTCTTAACACCATAGAGCCACCTCAAAGAAATAAAATTTTAAAGACAACTTGTAGGTATCATGGGAAGATTTGCAAGGTTATAGTGGATTCTAGATTCACTGAGAATATAGTATCCACAGAGATGGTAGACAAACTGAAACTTAGGATAATACCTCATACCACTTGCTATAAAGTTTCATGGTTGAATAAATGCCAAAAAATAGTGGTGGATGAACAAACTATGGTTGAGTTTGAGCTAGGGGAGTATAAGGACAAGGTCCTATGTGACATAATACCTATGGATACATGTCATCTTCTCCTAGGATGCCCATGACAATATGATGTCAAAGAAATACATGATGGAGAAAAGAATAGTTATGTGATCACCAAGCTAGGGAAGAAGTTTCAGATGGATCCATTGCAAGAACCTAATGAGGAGAAGCATGTTGGGACTAGTATGATGTTATTGAGTCAGAAGAAGTTTCTCAAAGCCATGAAGAAGGAGAAAGGAATCTATTGTGCAGTGATAGTGAAGCCAAAGGAGGAGACCAAAGAAAAAGTCAACATGCCACTAGAGATACAAGCATTGTTGGAAAGATACCATGACATAGTGGATAATAGAATGCCAAGTGCATTACCACCTTTTTGGGATGTAAGACATCAGATTGACCTCATTCCTAGAGAAAATTTTCCAAACAAAGCATCATATAAGATGACACCAAGCCAAAATGTAGAGATAGCCAAACAAATTCAAGATTTGTTGGATAAGGGTTTGATAAGGAAGAGTTTAGCACATGTGCTTTAACTATAGTACTTGCACCTAAGAAGGATGGAAAATGGAGGATGTGTATAGACTCTAGGGATATAAACAAGATCACAATCAGGTATAGATTCCCAATGCCTCAGATAGAAGCCTTGATGGACAACTTGGGAGGTTCTTGTTACTTTTCTAAGGTGGATTTCAAGTCAAGATATCATCAAATAAGAGTGAGGCCTAGTGATGAGTGGAAGACAACCTTCAAGACCAATGAAGGGTTGTATGAATGGCTAGTAATGCCCTTTGGCCTAAGTAATGCACCTAGCACATTCATGAAGCTCATGAATAAAGTGCTAGCATATTTTATTGGTAAGTTTGTAATAGTTTACCTTGTTGATATTTTGATATTTAGCAGGTCCAACGAGGAGCACATGAAGCATTTGGAGTTGGTCTTAAGGAGGATACATAAAGAAAAGTTGATGATCAATCAAGAAAAGTGTGAGTTTCTAAAACCTAAATTAGTTTACCTTGGTTTTGTGGTTGCTAATGGATGTATGAAGATGGACCTTGATAAAGTTAAGTCCATTTGTGAATGGCCTACACCTAGGTCCATAGGGGATGTTAGGAGTTTCCTGGATTGGCCTCCTACTATAGGAAATTTGTGAGAAATTTCAGTCATGCATGTGCCCTATTCTTAACACCATAAAAGGTGGAATCAAATGTCAGTTTAAGTGGATTGTGGTAGTAGACCAAGGGTTTGAAATGTTGAAAAAGAGAATTGCAGAGCTACCTACTCTTAGGTTTCCCAACGTCAATCAAATCTTTATGGTGGAGTGTGATGCTAGTAAGTTGGATATTGGAGCAGTGCTAAGCCAAGAGGGACATCCTGTGGCTTTCTTCTTAGAGAAGTTGAATGAGGCTAAACAAAAATACTCCACCTATGATTCGGAGTTATATGTTATGGTACAAGCCCTTAAAAAGTGGAGACACTACCTATTACCAAGGGAGTTTGTGGTCTACACAGATAACCATGCTCTAATTTTCTTGAATGGGCAAGCAAAACTGAATCAAAGGCACTTGAAGTGGGTAGAATCATTGCAGGCTTATACATTTGTCATAAAGAATAAGAAAGGGGTTAGCAACAAGGTTGTAGATGCTCTTAGCAGAAGATTAATCACAATACAAGAGATATAATTGTACATTGTAGGGATGGATAATTTGAAGGAACTCTACAAGGAGGACAAAGGTTTTAGAGATGCCTGTAAGGCATGTGTGAAGTTCCAAGAAGGCTTCAAAGTGGATTTCAATGAGTTTATGTTGAAGGAAGGCCTATTGTTTAAAGGAAATCTTATGTGTATACCTCAGTGTTCAATGAGGGAGAATATTGTGAAGGAGAAACACCAAGGAAGCTTAAGAGGCCACTTTGGAGTGGATAAAAAATTGGAATAGGTAAATAGGCATTACTATTGGCCTAAGTTACAATTAGATGTTAGGAGATTTGTAGAACAATGTTAGATTTGTCAGAGGGAAAAAGGACAAAGAAGCAATGGTGGGTTGTATCAACCTCTATCCATACCCCAAAGGCCTTGGGAGTGCCTAAGCATGGGCTTTGTTTTGGGGTTACCAAATATAAGTAGTGGTTATGACAGTGTGTTGGTTGTGGTGGACCATTTTAGAAAAATGGAACACTTAATTCTATGCAAGAAAACCAATGATGCTTCTCAAATTGCATGTCTATTCTTTAGGGATATTGTAAGGATCCATGGATTTCCACTGAATATTATAAGTGACAGATATTGTAAGTTTGTGGGTCACTTTTGGAGGACCCTATGGAAGATTCTTGGCACAAACTTATCTTTCTCTTCATCCTAATATCCACAATCAAATGGAAAAATAGAGGTAGTCAATAGGTCACTTGGAAACTTGCTAAGATGCTTGACTAAACATGGACAGTCATGGGATCACATCATAGGGCAAGCAGAGTTTTCCTCTAATGACTCCATTAATAGGAGTACTGGTAAAAGCCCCTTTGAGATAGTATATGGGGTCAATCCTATAGGGATTTTGGAGTTGAGAGATCTCAGTTTGAAGGACAAAAGGATTGCACAAGGAGAGTCATTTGTAGAACAGTTGAAGGAACTTCATGATCAAGTCAACAAGACTTTGCAAAAGCAAGTGGAGAAGTATAAGTTCAAAGCTGATCAGAGAAGAAGGGATTTGTAGTTCAAGGTTGGGGATCTAGTACTTTCCTATCTTAGGAAGGAGTGGCTACCCAAGGGTCAACCAACTAAACTACTAATGAAGAAGATAGGGCGGCTGAGGATTTTGCATAAGTATGGCAAGATTGCCTATGAGGTGGAGTTGCCTCCTGATTTGAGGATTTCACCCATTTTCAATGTTTGTGACCTATATCCCTACAAGGGACCATCTCTAGACATAGGTCAGTCTACACTTGTAGATTTGGGGGATGATGATTAGGTGAAATATTTGCCTACCCCAATGCCACTGAAATTGGAAAGTGTACTAGATTCTAAAGTGATCAAGAAGACAAGGAAGGGTAACTACAAGGAGTACCTCATCAAGTGGTAGGGACTACCTGAAGCTGAGGCCACTTGGATGACAAAGGCAGATATTCTGAAACATGGGGTCACCATTGAAGACCTCCTAACTCAAGGGACTTGAGTTATTTGTCCCAGGGGAGTATGGTGTAGGGAACCTCCCTATTTTATGTTTTGGTGTGCTTTAGGGGTGTCTTAGGTGTTTTTTTGTGTATTGGAATAAGTTCCAATGGGTTGGATGCAATGATAGTTAACTTCATGTTTGTATGAGCCTTAGTGCTCATTAAGTGTTTTAGGGTCATTTTGGCTTTAAATAGTGAAAAGTTTCTATTTTAGTGTAATGTGGGTTTGAGGTGTGTTTTAGAACCTTACATATCCTATCTAGGGTCATGGAAGTCAAACTCAACCATCGAGTTGACAAAAAGAGTCAAAATGCTCAAAGTGCAAAAAGTTGCTAGCAACTTTGAAAGTTTCTCGAGCAACTGTTGCAAGAAATTGTAAAATGTAGTTAGATAAGTTGTAACTACCCCATGCTTAGTATATGAGCATGGATTCAATTATTTGAAATGGTTATTGAAATTTTGGATTGCAACATTTGTTTTTGAGACCTCTGTACAAATGATTGTAACTGCATTCTTGTAATTTGCATTGTTTCCTTGCTACTATATGGCTGTGTACGGATTGGAAGATTAGATCAGACCCCATGGGGGTGTAGTGTTTTCAAATAGCTTCCATATGCAATAGATATTTTTATTTCAAGTTCTTGAAGTGTAAAGTTAGAGGATGTAAAGTTAGAGGATTTTGTAGGTCACTGGTCTGTAAGTGACATTACAGTGTTTTTAAGTTAGAAATGGCTCTAACCTAAGAACCCATTGGTGGAATTGATTGAAACTAGGGGGGAAGTAGGGTTAGAGTCTATAGATAGGGTTTTTTTTAATTCTTGCAGTTGCAATGGATTTCCTAGGCCAAATAGGAAGCCCTATGGTTGACTGGTGAATCCAGGTGAGCCAAGATAGGGTGAAGAAAGAATTGGTTCGAGCACCCATGAAATTTGGGAAAAGACTTAGTGGCATTTTTAGATGCCCTAGATAGTCTCATAAAAGGATTCAAAGGTGGAAGGTGGTGAATCAAATTTTTCAGATCATTTTGACAATTGTTTATGTTGAATGGCCCAGTGGCCTAAATAATAGGCTAAAAAATAGGGCCTACAAGAAACTAGGGTTGTGGGTGCATCCAGAAGTTAGGACTTTGGATTCTGATAGTGTTTTTTGATACCTTTAATATTTTCAAGGTATTTTTTGGAGTCATTTGGATATTTTGGGAGAATTAGGCCAAAAACAGTGAGTTTAGACCTACTAGGAATTGGGCAATCAGGCCTCCTAGTGAAATTGAGATCAATTGGATTGGAAATGAGTCTAGAACTATGGGAAAGGGTTTAGAATGACCATTGATGGGCCAAGAAGTTAGAAAAGAGCCTAAGTGAATGTATGGAAGATCCTAAGTAGGGGTTTGGGATTCTAGGAGGAAATCTAGTGAAGAAGATTAGGAATTTGAGTAACTAGTTGGACTAGTTAAGCCTAGAAAATTTGGAATATTCCAAAGATCAACTATACCTTGGAGGAGAAGTTTATAGTGAGGGTCTTGGAGATCCTAATTGGAGAAGAATCCAAAAATAAGTAACCATTGGATGGTTAGGGTAGAGAAAGAAGCAAATTGAGGATGGAAAACACTAGAATACCAAAGTCTCTGCATCAAATTAGCCTTTGTAACTCTGTGTACAAAATTATGTCGAAGGTGCTGACCTCTAGGATTATTTCTTTCTTACCTTCTATTATTTCCCCCCAGAAAAATGGCTTTGTCCTAGGGAGGCATATTTTGGACTCAATTATTGTGGTTCATGAGAATATTCACTCATTAGAAGTTTCTAAGAAACAAGTGTTCTTGATGAAGCTTGATCTTTGTAAAGCTTATGACAGAGTTGATTGGGATTTCCTTCCAAAAGTCCTCCAGGATTTTGGATTTGATGATATGGTGATCAGATTGATAATGCACCTATTTATTATGGTGTCTACTTATGTTATTGTCAATGGGGACTCCTCAAAGTTCTTCCACCCCTCCAGAGGTTTGAGGCAAGGAGACCCTATTTGTCCTATCCTTTTTGCAATAATGGATGAAAGCCTCAGGAGATACTTAAATAGTTTGGTTTTAAAAGGGCAAATTTCTGGTCTTCAACCTTCTTCTTCAGTTCACAAATGCTCTCATGAACAATTTGTTGATGATACAATCTTTATGTGGGATGCTTATGTCAAATAAGCAAGGAATATAAATATGACCTTAAACATCTATACTAAGGCCTCAGGTCAATTCATAAACTAGGAGAAAAATTCCCTGCTTTTTAGCAACACTCCTTTTGATAGACAAAATAAGATATCTTCTATCCTTGGCTATAAGATTGGAAGTATTCTAGCCTCTTATCTTGGTATTCCTTTATGTTTGAAACCTGAGATCTCTTTTTGGAATGAAATTCTGGATAGATTCCACAACAAACTAGATGGTTGGAAAGGGGTTGTTTTGAGTCAAGCTAGAAATGCACAATTGCTAAAGGAAACACTCCAAAATCTTCCAGTTTATGCCCTTAGCCTCTTCAAAATCACTCAGAAGCTTGCTGATTTGATAGAGAAAATCTAGAAGAGATTCCTTTGGTCTGGGGTTGAGGAGAAGAAGAGATTTAGTCTTGTATCGTGGGAAAAGGTTTGTAAATCTAAGAAACATGGTGGTCTAGGTGTAATAAGTATCAGAAACAATAATAAGGCCCTTCTAGAAAAATAGTGCTGGAGAATCTTTGAAGAAGACAATGAATGAAATCTAATTCTAAAACATAAATATCATCTTACCTCCCTAGAGGATAGTTTAAACTCCCAAGAGGATACCTATGGTTCCTTCATCTGGAATAGTATTTGTAAAGGGAAGAATCTGGCTATAAAAGGTTCTAGATAGAAACTGGGAGATGGTAGGAAGATAAGTTTCTGGGATGATATTTGGCTGAATGAAAAACCCCTTAATGATAATCAGGAGTGGTCAAATGCTATTTAGGCCTGTAAAGAAACTATAGGAGAGAAGGTGTCTGATTACTGGAGAAATGAGAGTTGGGTTGATTTAAGACACATAGATGAGAATCTTAAGCCTATGAAATAGAAAATTAACAATTAGTTCCTAAGAGAGAATCTTTAGGATAGTCTCATTTGAGGTTGAGAAGCTAATGGGAGGTACTCTATCTCTTTGGCCTTTTCCCTCCTCTCTAAGCTAGAAGAAATCCTATTTTTCTCCCAGGTATGGAATCAAAATCTTATACCTAAAATTAACATGTTTTTCTGACTGCTTGTTCAGAATAGAATCCTAACGCTGGATAATCTTAGAAAAAGAGGTTTTAATATGCCCAATGGACGCTTTCTCTACTGTGGTGAAGAGGAAAATTGTAACCACTTAATGATTCATTGTTCCTTTACTAGAAATGTGTGGGATTCAATCTTCAAAAAGATGAACATGGAATGGGTGAAACCTCAGAGCATCAAAGATTTTGTTAAACAATGGTATTTTCCCTTCCCAGGAAAAGAAATAAAGAGACTTTGGAAGTTGATTCCCCCTCACTTTACTTGGAGAATCTGGAAGGAGAGAAATAATAAGGTTTTCCGAGATAAGAACTCTCCTCATGAGAATGTGGCAAATATGGTTTGTAGAAGTTTAATGGAAAACTTTAGAGGTCCTATTCCTAAAGAATCTCAGACCAGGAATAAATCCCATGACATAAGTGAATTTATTAAAAGGGAGAAAATTAATAACATAACTAATAAGACAAAAATCAGAGAAAATGTTTTCTGGACTGCTCCCCTGAAGGGTTGGATGAAGGGAATATTTGATGGAGCTGCTAAAGGTAATCTTGGGGAGACTGGGGTGGGTGGGATCATAAGGGATTATAATGGAAAATGTCTTGGAGCTGTGGCTATTCCTCTTTGGATTCAAACGAATCATGTGGCGGAAGCTCAGGCTGCTCTCGAAGAAGTTAAGCTGGAAAAAGAGCTGGGAAGCTCGAAGATTTGGCTGGAAGGGGATTCTTTAAATATAATAAACTATATTAAAGGGAGGAGTACCCCTTCATGGACTATAGCCCATATTATTGAAAAAATTATTACTATCCTCGAAATCTTTTAGGAAAATTATATTTCCCACGTTTATTGTGAAGGAAATAAGCCGACGACTGGTTTGGCTAATATGGGGACCCACAGTGACATCACCCAAAACTGGATCGGAGAGTAAAATCTTAAAAATGATATGAGGAGTCTTATCAATTATGATCGACTAAACCACAGGGAATGTATAATCAATATTAATTATGATAAGGAAACTTAATGTTTTGAGGCGGGATAATTGTCAGATGAGTTGTGATAGTGTCATGATTAAGCATAAACCAAATAGATTGTGGATCATTTTTGGCAAAGCTATTTGAAGAAACCAGAACAAAGCTGCTATCATCCAGAAGAGAAAATAAATATCTTCAAGTAGGATGGGTGGTGGTTTGAAAAGAGAGGAGGCGCTGTACTGTGAGAAGTGGAGGCGGAATAAGAAGGTTTGGAAAAAGATGAAACATGGTGGTGTTACACCCTACATGGAAAGATTGCACGAATTCAACAAAGATATCACCAAGAGTTTTAAGGCATTATATTTTTCCATTAGAATACAAAAGGAAAAATATGGTCTACACCATCGGTTTACACTACACCGACAGACAGGGCACAACACTACCCGACGCCAAGGTTACCTGAGACTGCCAAGTTCAAACCATCCCGACAAACACTATTTAGTGTTACTTGATAAAAAAAGGTTAAAGGAACCCGAAGAGTAACAATAGTGCAACCTGTCAGAACAACAAAGAGAGGAACCTAATAGATGAAGGGAACCCATCGATCAGTTCAACAAAGGAATGCCAAGAGACTTTCATTTCAACCTAACGACCGAGAACCGACAGTCAGTTACATCCCACAAAAAGTGGATCTGACTTTCCATGTTAGATAAATCACTAAATTTGTGTATATAGCTTCTTGATTTGTTTTAAATCCATTATGTGTGGAGGAAGAAATGTATTTATTATTGTTTTAATTATTTTTACTGATTTAAAACATGCAAACTAAAGATCAAGGTCAAGTTGTAAACCTTGGATCTAAGAGTTAACATTGTAATGCGTGATTCTAAGATAGGTCAAATACTTGTATAAATAGATGCTCAATCTATTGTGAGCATGTTGTTGCTCGATGAAGATTGTAGCCACAGAGAGAATCTTAGAACCCAATAAGAGATTTCATGCAGAAGGACATAAAATAATCAAATTAGTTTCAAGAACAAGAACATAGGCTACCGACGAGCAGAGAAAGGTATTAATCATTCAATTAAGGTGATATTATTATTATGCAAGCTTTAATGGATCTATAATCAGAAATTGTAAATTACATACAGTCAGGTCAATCATATGTACTCATCCTAACAAGTGTAGTACACTTAAGAAATCCTTTCAAGAAAGGTGGACTTAACAATCCTATTGTAAATCTCTTAACCAAGTGCACACTTAAATCAGTGTTGCTAAAGCTCTTAATAGAGTAGATCTTAACCAGTCTCCACTTTAATACTCCTAACAGGGTAGATCATCAGAAGTGGTCAATTGTAAGCCTTTACCAGCTTCCTTCCATTCTGTAGATAGTGAAGTTTTGTGGGTTCCATCCCCATCGTAGTTTTTACTTCCTAACAGGAGTTTTCTGTGATATCATATCTCGTGTTATATGTTTATTACTTTCATGAATGCTGCAAATAGTTAAAGATGATGATTTAATATTACATGCATAAGAAAGAACAATAGTAATGGTCGGTAATACAATAATGAATGATTACTAGTGATGAATGGTGAAAAGAGTTAAAATTTTTAGAGGTACTGATTCACACCTCCCCTCTCAGTACTACTTCCCATTAATCCCAACAATTCATATCAGAGCTAAGTCTCTTCTTGGAAATGCTTAAAGGCTTAAGAGAAAAGATCATACAATGGAGAAGTACAAACTTGATAAGAATATTGAGAATAAAAATCTTGAGATACAAATGTTCTATGAACAATATAAAGAAGATAGAATCAAGATGAGAGATCTGTTGGATGAAAGGAAAGGTATGGTTACTCGGAGCAATAAAAAAGATTATCAAGAAGAAGAGATTCCAGATTTCTTTGAATCTTCAGGATCAAACACAAGTAATGCATCATATACATCAGAAGAGAACATCACAAATATAAAGGAGATCAATCAATGTCTGACAGAGCAAATAAAGATGCTGCAAATAAATCAAGAGAGCCAGATGGTAAGAATGATTGATGTGATGAGTTCTTCTAGACAAGCTAAAACAGAAAGAACACTTGCAATTGATGATAGAAGGAAGATTATAGAGAAGCTATAGGAAAAGGAGTTAGAAATTCAAAGACATGCTGAGCATCACCATGAGATCACAAATTAGATTATTCTAATGAGTCAAGAAGCAAATAGAATGAATATAGAACTCATTGAAAGAGTGCAGGCTATCAGTGAACTAAGAGAAGAAAATGAAAAACTAAAGCATAAGGTTATAATTCAACAACAACATAATGAAGTTATCAGAAAGGATGAAGAGAGAAATAAAAGAATGGATGATTTTCTTGAAGGACAACGAAGAGTCAACAACAAAAATAGTCTAGGCTTTACCAATAATGGAGAATCATCAACTCAAGCCAATCCAAAAAATGTCTATGAAATTCCAAGACCAAGAAAGCTGACATGCAAAAAATGTGGAAAGAAAGGACACACATCAAATGTATGCTGAGGCAAAATGAAAGGTATTCCTAAATCTACATCTTCATTCATAGGATTCTATTATAAATGTAACAAGAAATGACATAAAGCATATGAATGTAAGTCTAAGATGGAACAACCAAAGAAGGAAACCTACATGGAAAAATACTGTCCTACATGGAAGATGAATGGGCACACAAGTCTTGAATGCTAGAAAAAGAAAAGGCAAGCATGGAAGCCAAAAGGTCAAGAAACTCCCTATCAACCAAAGAGAATCAGTAGTCAATATGTATGGGACTACAATACTTGGAAAAACTGTACAACATGTGGCAGATATGGTCACATTGCTGCAAACTGCATGAGGGCATGGACCAAAAGGTCTAGAGGCTGGTCAAACCCCGGAATGGCATGCTTACACTATCACAAAGTTGGTCATCTCAAAAAGGATTGCAAAGAATGAATGACAGAGACAAGAACATATCCCAATGGAAACACCATTGAAGATATCCAGAGGGCTAGAGACAAAATGTGGAGAAAAGCTTCAAGCAATGATGAAGCTGGACCAAGCAATGCAAATGGTGAAACCCCATCCAATGGATCCGGTGACATCACCACCCCCACTTAAGCTGAACAAGTAAGTATGGAATTACACTACACCAAGTCATATTTTGCATCACTTCCATTATACAAATTGATAGATAGTCAAAATCTGCATAATAAAGATGCATATTATGTTGCTTGTTTCAATTATGAGAAAACAACCCCATCGGTATACACATACTGAAAATCATCAGTGAACATAAAGGATGAGCTATTTACACATACCAAAATTTGTTGGTCAACACATAAAATGGTTAAGTTACCAATGTAACTCGACACCCTTCGGTAAGGAAGCAAAGTGACAAATTTGTCATGACAGAATACCGATATCCGTCGGTAAAAGAAAAATTATTAACAGTTGTCATAAGCATCATGTCAACACTAAAGATGATTTTTAAAGTCTTCTTGATGAACTCTGTCTTCATGTCCCAATTATTTGTTGAGCATTTATGACAAAGACTTAGGGTAAAAAGTCTATAAATAGACGATGGCAGCACTTCATTTTGCACCCGTGATTTTAAGAGAAAGAAAGAGAGAAAAATAGAGTGATTAAAGAGCATTTGACAGAGTGACCTCAAAATGATCCAAGCACATAGCAAAAAAATCATTCACCATTATCATGGATCAAAGTAAGTACGGAGGGCATCAGAAGATCTCTATCATTATTTTTCAAGAAAGCCCCAAAACTTGAAAAATAATGGCAACCATGTCGAGAACCATAAAGATCAAGAGTGACAAGAAGAAGGTGGTCAGGTTAATCAAGAATAACATGTGTTGAACCCAAATATAAGATATTCCTGGAGATTGCATCATAACCCGATGAAATTGATGCATTTTCTAAGATTCCACCTAGGGTTTTTCTTATAGAAGATGTTAGGTCTTATATTCACTACAAGATTTCTGAAATAGGTGATCTAGAGATGGATGAATCTTATAAGAAGCTTTTCTATGTAGAAGGGAACCTAAAGGAAGAGCACAAACACTTGGAGGTTAAATGGATAACTAATGCCCTACATTTCTTGAGGGACTTCAAGACTGACTGGATTAGGTTGGTGCTTAGCAGATTGCATGACCAGAAGTTGTGGTTGGATCAACACAAACAAATGACCAAGGATGTCCTTCACGCTGTCACTAGTTTTCCAATAACTAACAAGCCTAAGGCTCACAAGCATCCCTCCATGCTAGAAGTCACAAAGGTCACAAAAGATGATTGGGACAATAGAGGACTGAAAGTAAACACCATCACCAAAGAGGAACTGAGGTTCCATACATGTGTGATTGGTTATAATATCTTTCAAGAAAGCAAGTTGAAAAACATATCTGCAACATCAGTAAGCACAACTTACAAGATAGTGACAAAGGGAATATAAATGGATCTGTGTGAGATTCTGCTAAAGCAACTTGATGAAAACATGATCACAATTAGGTCCACAAAGACTAACACATGTAAGTTCGGCTCACTTATCATGTGTATCTTTTTCTACTTTCAAGAGTACTTTCCTTCAGTAGGAAAAGTGAAATGGGACACTACAAAACTGGTGACATTACAGATTAATGAACTAATTAAGTCACTGGGAGATAATTTTGAATCTGTTATGATTGCATACTTCCTTGAATTCAAGGAAAAGATGATGGAAAGGACAAGGATCCTTGAAAAACTTGTTGAAAAACATAGGGATGAGATATGTTTTATGGTGGACATAGATTTCACCCACATCAAACCAGTTTGACCAAGGACAGCTTGGTTAGCCCCACTTGATTATGAAATCAACATAGATCAAGAAACCAATTCTATTGATGCATTGATCAATGAGCCTACTGACAACAAAAAACCAAGGTTTGGAACCTATGAAGAGGCCAGATCAAAGATAAAAAGAGGTCTAGAAATAAAGAAAACTGTCAATAAAAAGGATAAGATGGTTAATAATCTGAAAAATAATCTATCAGTTACTGAGGAGGAACAAGAACGACCAGAGGAAATCGATGAACAACGCACCACTGGTGAAGGGCATGATGAATAGAAATCAGATTCTGAGAAAACTGAATTTGATGCACCTCCACCTCCTACAAAGAAGTAGAGGACAAGGAGTCAAATTGTAAATACCAAAACCACACCTCTTAAGAAAGGTCAAGTAAGGACCTATAAGAGGAAGCATCCAAAAAAACAAACAAAGTAACAAACCATGAAGACAACACCTACAAAGAGGAGAAAAAGAATGGTCAGAACTAAGGCTGACACTGAGGACTCTAAAGAAGATGAGCCTCATGTAGTAAAGAAGAATTTCAGAAATCTAAATATTGATGAGGCTGTTGAATCCATTGGTACACATGGTACAATGACTAATAAGAAAATTAGACAGTGGGATACACTCCAACCAAAGGACCAAAATAAGATACAAGATGCAATAATCAAATCAATGGTGAAATTTAAATATGTACCAGCTGAATTTGTAAATCAAATACCTAAAGAGATGGGTAATAGAATATCCCAACAGTGGTCATATGCTCTATAGACTGAAAGCGAAGCAAGGGAGAGGGTACTTGTTGCACTTGTGCCTCCCAAATCTAAGGTTGAAGAAATCAAATAAATTATGAAGAAGCACTCAGGAAAGTTTGTAGCCAAGATAAGGGATTATAAAGTTCTTAGAGATAAGTTTATAGAACTAGACACATTGATCGAAACAAAATGGAGACAAATCCTATGCCAACAGAGTCAACAAGTTGTGAGGAACAATTACTTCTCACTGACACACCTCATAGAGAGGAGGATAAAGACAAGGCAAGTCCTCAGAACATTGCTTTGGACAATGTTGAAGAAATGGAGTAAATTGATTTAAACAAGGTAATGGATGATCTTGACATCCAATATATCATCAATTATGACTCTGATAAAGCTCCAAAGAAGAAAGATGATGTAATATTCATAACACTCAAGGATCAGGGAAGGCACCAACAATTGAAGACATCAAAGGATAAAGATATGAATGTTGATGATGAGACATGGCAGGACACATCAGTCATGGACTTAACAGAACCAAACCCTGCAGAGAAAGTACAAAAAGATGAGGATGTCACTGCTCAAAAAGATCAAACTGATGAGTAGGACACCACTCTAGATAAAGCCCAAGCTAACACACAAAGAAATATGCTTGTATTAATGAAGGAAATCAATATACTAGAGGGTAATGATGGATCTACTGCAGATGACACAAGCACACCCAAGGACAAGGGTGATGCTGAAGTAAAAGACACCACAAATAATACAAAGGACACAACTACAGAGCAAGATGCAACCAATGATAAAAAAGATAAATCTACTGATCAAAATAGAGAAGAAACACAAAAACTATAAGAGGACAAGAAGAAAGATAAGAGTGAAGAAGAAAAGAAGGGTGAGCTAGAGAAGAAAACAAAAGAAAAATATGCAGAGACACCCAAGGTTGATGGAGAGACGTCTTCACCAAACTGATAGGTACACTCCAATCAGAAAACACAAGAAGCATCATCAACAAAGCCTTAACCAATCACTTCAAAGAGGAAAAATGAAATAGCAATGGTAGTTCATGGATCTGTGTCCCCACAAGTCTCAAAGAAGAAGAAGGGAAAGCATAAGACTCCAGTAACTCTGGATGAAATCATTGAAATTCTAGTTTGTGATCTGAGGACATTGGATCCAATTGAATTGACCAAGTATGCAAGACTCTGTGAGAGGAAGGAAATGAAAGAAAAATTAAGAAAAGCCACAAAAGAGGCAAAGGTACTGGAAGTAGCAAGAGGTATACTTCAAAAAATAGTACCGGATGTAGATATTGATCAAACATCCCCAATGCTTGATCAACTAGTGGTTCTCACAAAGGAAATCACATCTCAGAACATTGATGCTGAGAAGGTCATGGAAGAAAGACTTGAACAGAAGTATGAGTTCAAGCTAGAAAAAAAGATAAGCTAGGAAGTGGCATTGAAAAAGGTAAAGCTTTCTGAATTGGTGAGCACAATTGATCCAATCATCTTAGAAGCTATTACTTTGATACATAAATTGTGTACACTTGATCAACTCACACAGGAGTATACCGACAAGATAGCACAAATAGATGCTAATCTTAAGAAAAGTGCACAAAGTCTCACAAATAATGAAGAGGCAATAAAATTGCACAATGAGCAACTCAAACAGGCTCAAAAATTGAAACATGACATACAGATTGTAGAGACGAAGTACAAAGATGAGGTAAATGAGCTTCAAGCTCAACTCTCACTGACACTTTCACTACTAAAACAAAATGTGACAGAGGCAACCACACTAATTTCCGCCCCAGAAATGTCTATCCTAGAAAACATTTATTATATGCATGCAAGGCTAGAGCTAGAACACATGGCACTAGAACTCCTGAAAGAAAAATGGGAGAAATTGCTCGAAGACATCAAGAACACCCACTCACATATTCTTGACACCTTGTAAGTTACACATTTTTTTCACATTTTTGGCATCTTATAAGTTGTACATATTTTCATAAGTATCAAATAAAGGGGGAAGTGATATGTACAAAGGGAGAAGTGATATAAACACTCACAGTAAATGAAAGGAGGAAATGATGTACAATCAAACATTTCAAAGAGAAAATAATAGGGAATGTATAGTAAAGATGCAAGTATACATGTACATATACTTATACTATACCGATGCATACAATTAGGGGGAGTCATGTAATGACAAGGATATAAACATGGTGTACATACTAAACACTTTAGTATCATGCACATATGAGTTTTTGATACTAATGTCAAAGGGGGAGATTGAAGGCATTATATTTTTCCATTAGTATAAATAAGGAAAAACATAATCTATACCATTGGTTTACCGACAGATAGGGAAGAACACTACCTGATGCCAAGGTTACCCGATACTGCCAAGTTCAAAGCATCCTAACAAACACTATTTAGTGTTACTCGATAACAAAAAGGTTAAAGGAACCCGACGAGTAACAACAGTGCAACCCGACAGAATAAAAAAGAGAGGAACCCGACAAATGAAGGGAACCCATCGACCAATTCAACAAAGGAACACCGAAAGAATTTCAGTTCAACCCAACGACCAAGAACTGATAGTCAGTTACATCCCACAAAAAGTGTATCTGACTTTCCACGTCAGATAAATCATTGAATTTGTATATATAGCTTTTTGTTTTGTTTTAAATCCATTATGTGTGGAGGAAGTAATGTATTTATTATTATTTTAATTAGTTTTACTGATTTAAAACATGCAAACTAAAGATCAAGGTCAAGTTGTAAACCTTGGATCTAAGAGTTAACATTGTAATACGTGATTCTAAGATAGGTCAAATACTTGTATAAATAGATGCTCAATCTATTGTGAGCATGTTGTTTTTTGATGAAGATTGTAGCCACAGAGAGCATCTAAGAACCAGACAAGATATTTCATGCAGAAGGACAAAAAATAATCAAATCAGTTTTAAGAACAAGAACACAGGCTACCGACGAGCAGAGAAAGATATTAATTAGTCACTTAAGGTGATATTATTATTATGAGAGCTTTAATGGATCTGTAATGAGAAATTGTATATTTCATACAGTTAGGTCAATCATATGTACTCATTATAACAAGTGTAGTACACTTAAGAAATCCTTTCAAGAAAGGTGGACTTAACAGTCCTATTGTAAATCTCTTAATCGAGTGCACATTTAAATCAGTGTTTCTAAAGCTCTTAACAGAGTAGATCTTAACTGGTCTCCACTTTAATACTCCTAACAGAGTAGATCATCAGAAGTGATCAATTGTAAGCCTTTACTGGCTCCCTTCCATTCTGCAGATAATGAAGTTTTGTGGGTGCCATCCCCACTGTAGTTTTTACTTCCTAACAAGAGTTTTCTGTGATATCATATCTTGTGTTATGTGTTTATTACTTTTATGAATGTTTCTATGAATGTTGAAAACAGTTAAAGATTATGATTTAATATTACATGCATAAGAAAGAACAATAGTAATGGTTGGTAATACAGTAATGAATGATTACTAATGATGAATGGTGAAAAGAGTTAAAAGTTTTAGAGGTACTGATTCACCCCTCCCCTCTCAGTACTACTTCCCATTAATCCCAGCTAAGTTTTGCAGACGGTTGGGTGAATGGAAAAGTAAATATGGGTGGTAAGTATTTCCCTCTTACACTTAGTCTTTTGGCAAAAATTACGAGTTTGCCTTCGGAGGGTATGAAATTTTATAGGGATAACAAAAAAATGGGGACGCAAGCTTTTAAATTGTTCCCTAAAAGTGTTGAAGAAGAAGCTCTTATGAACAAAGGGATGGGAGACTATGTGAATATTAAAAAAATTAAGAGCATCTAGGCTGAAATCTTGACTGTTATGATTGAATACTTCACTCTGGATGGGCGTTACTCAAATATTTACAATTTGCATTTTGTGCTGGCTAACCATTTTAGGCATAAGAAGAAAGTTTCTTTCCCTTACTTCCTACTTAACTCGCTGAATAATAGCATTGTGGATAATAGGAAGAAGGCCAGTAACCATGTTCTACATGAAGGGTTGATTATGCTTATTACAGAGTATGCTCAGGATAGGATCCCTGACCCGATACCCAAAAGGGTAAAAGGGAAAAGGAAAATAAATAATGAAGATGGTAAAGAGGAAAAAACCCAAAAGAGGGATAGGAAAAAGAGGAAGAAAAACAGGGAAAGCAGGGAGGACATGGAAGCCTAGATTTCAACCCCTAAAGGGGATGAGAAGAATGTTAACATTGAAGAGAATGATGATGAACAAGATAATGAAATGGATACCTCAAATGTTAAAATCCAAAACCCTGATAAAGAGGAAAATGAGGAGAATGCTGAAGGGGAAGAAGAAGAGGAAAAAATATTGAAGGAGGAAGGGAGGAGGATTATACTGAGGAAAAAGAAGACCAGAGCAGTGAAAACGAAAATGCCAGAGACCAGAGGAATTCTGGGGCTGGAAAAGATAAGATGACCACTAAAGACCAGAGAAAAGATAATACAAATTCCAATGGAAAGGATAAGGGTACCACTGTGGGTTTTGATTATGATGATCGTATTTAGGATGTGGTTAACAATAAAAAGGGTCATGGAATAAATATGGAGAAGTGGATATCAGATGATATCCAAGAAATGAAACAACACCTGAAGGCTCTGGAGGATACTATGGAGCCCTAGTTAAAAATCAGGTTGGAAAAATTGGAAATGAAGTTTTTGATGGAGGTAAATAGTAATAACTCAGATGAAAGCCTGACAGCTAAGATCAAAGCCATTCTAGAGGAGAAGCTAAAAGACATGAACAACAAGATTAGTTATAATGGGCACATTATTAGTGAAGTTTTGAAGCACATTAATGAGGGACTTAAAGTCTCAGTTATGAACTTGAAGTTCATTTATAATTACTTAGAGAGAAAAATTCTGGAAAATACTACTATCACTTTGGCTGATGATGCTGGGAGCTCTGGACCAGGAACTAGAACTAGAAGCAACCTTAAACGTATGCTGCCTGAAACCCCTAAGGAACCAAAAAGTATCAAAGAGGCTATCCAAAAGATGGAGGATATGTAGAAAGAGGATGAGAAGGATATGTAGAAAGAGGCTGAGAAGGCCACGATGAACAAAGTGTAGCTCCTGGTTGGTTGCTGGTAGTTTGCTAGTCATTTTTCTATTTTTTGTTTCCATCTCTATTTTTTTGTCTTTTGGTTTCTTAACTTGTTGGTTGGGGTCTTTCCTTTTGTCTCGATGCAAGATTTCATTGTATGTCTGGGTTGTTAATGCTTATCCTTTTTGAGAAGCTTTTGTAAATGGTTTTGGGGCCCATTCAAAACCTATATTTACATCTATAAAAAAAAATACTTTAAACTTCCCTAAAAGCTTTCAGAGCATTTTAAACTCTTTTAAGCTAGGGATGTATCACTTTCCAAAAGGAAAGACACGATGCAATCAAAATCATTCTAGGTTAGATACAAAATAAGACACATGAAGTGTTCAATTCCTCGATAAAAATAGTTCCTACAATCTGGTATGGTAAAAGTACATAAACTCTTGGCTTCATAATAGTTAACCATTCTAAAAAACATATTATAAATGGTACAGTTGAACTTCTATTTTAAAGACATGTGGAAGAGTAAAAATCTTACATGATCCATAATTTTTCATGATAAGTGAAAGAAAAAGAGATTGATATAGTAAATAGGATCTGGTATACAAATAACTAGCACAAAACACATTGATAATAAAAATAAGAAAGGAAACATAGGCACATTCTTCATATTTTATTAAGAGAAAACATGCTAAAACTAGAACAAAGACCACATATTACAATGTTCATGACCAAATACCTTACTCTAGATCTCTCAGAAAGATGAACACTTATGGGATTCTTTCAACCAAGAAGAAAAGTCTTGCATATACCAAACTTCTTTTATTAACAATAGATTTGTATTTTTTTTATAGATCATTCCCCTTTTCTTGCATGATAATATTGTTATTATCAATCATGGTGGTTGCTATTAGCATTTCCCATTCCAAGGATTTTTTCATTATTAGTCTTTATTATCTCCACGCCTGGACGCCAACTGTATCTTTTCATAATTGCCTTACTGTTGTGGGAGGTAACTGTTGGAAATACAATAATGGGAAAGAAAGATACTGAGAGGGGGGGGATGAATCAAATCTTCAAATATAAACACTTAAAACAAATTGATTCACATTCATACATAAATGAATCTAATGTAATCTCAGATAGAATCCACACCATGATATAAGTAACAAATTACACAATAATTTGGTAACCCAAAAACCCAAATAGGTAAAACTGGGGTGGGGATGACACCCACAAAAGTCTCCACTACTGCAGTAATAAAGTGTACCTGTTAAGGTTACAATGTTTGATTACAAAATGTAATCTACCCTGTTAAAGGTCT
>MU227475.1:1499583-1511940 GCA_018584345.1 Thuja plicata | reverse complement strand
AGATAAATAAAGGCCTGCTAAA
The DNA here is from genome assembly GCA_018584345.1 of Thuja plicata. Lineage (NCBI taxonomy): Eukaryota > Viridiplantae > Streptophyta > Pinopsida > Cupressales > Cupressaceae > Thuja > Thuja plicata. The sequence goes on along the minus strand of MU227475.1, from coordinate 1,511,918 downwards.
ACCACTCTGTTAAGAGATTTTCACCTGATACAATGATTAAAAAGTCTCAAGTATTGATCCTTCGATATGCACTCTGATGCTGATGACGGATCTCCTCTTTTCAGTTTCTCTTCTGATCTTATAATCTAATATACCTTTACTCTGCTGTTCACTGTGTTATGCTCTGCTTGATCTCTACTTCTAAACACAAGAACCCTCTGTGCATTTTATTTCAAAAATGCATTCACTCTTCTGCCTCTTGCACATACATAAAAATAGGGTTTCGAAGCAATCTAATATATCTATACAGATCTGACAGTGAGATCTAGATCAACGATCAAGATCCAATACCCCTACCATGATGGTATTACAATTAATGTTTACAATGAGTCATGCATAGGATAAAACAATTAAATGCATAACTAACTCCGTAAAATAATATTAAATGCATACATTAGTCGGCCCAAAAAGCTTATACAAGTCGGCCAGGTCACTTATCCTTTAAGTTTGTATCATTCTTGACAAGTATACAAAAACTATTCTACTCAGCACTTGACTGTTTGTCACTCAGCATTTAACATCTCTGTCTTTTACTCGGCTCGGCAATGTAACTCGACATACTGAAAAACTGCTAGGCCTTGAATAGTTTTAGCTCAGCCACAGTGATAGCCAACTAAAAATGCCTAATGAAATGACTAAGTGTTAGGCACTAATCATCAACAAAACCTAGAGATTAATAGTAACTTGTTAGTTCCACTCATTGTGATTATTTTTCTTTTAATGCATTGCAACATTTTCTAGTTCAGATAAAATATTCATAAGGATATCCCATGGGATGGACGAGTGGTGCTTGACTTTAGGGGATGCAGGGCCCATCCTTTCTTCAAGTGGTGTAGCTTCAACTTGGACATGTGTTGTATAGGAAAGAATATTTGGGGTTCCCCACTTGAGGTTGAATTGAGGATGTGTTGCAATGACACATGGTGGGATGGAGAGTGTTCTTAGAAGTTGATCTTAGACATGTCATGATTGAGCATTGTATTGACACATGCCTTGTAACAATATAACATGTAACTGAGATTATGCAAGGATGGAGCCACAATTTTTAGGAACTAGAATTAGGGAATTCAACTATTTTAGATGACATCTACAAATTTGGAAACTCACAAGGGAACCGTAGTTGTGGGTAAGGACCTCAGAATCTCTGGTTGTATGGACCAACATCCAAAAATACTCCTTCCTTGTCAGTTAATATATGATATCTCTAATCTATTCTTGATTATGAGCTCAAGAATTGGGGAGGGTATAAAAAGATTCTAAAGTTAGGAAACTATAGTTAATGAATTTGACTAAAAGAAAAACAAACCTTTCACTCTACAGAAAATTAAATAGTGAGTACAACATGTGGCATGACTTTGGTGTTTAAGCTTCCTTGAGAGAGTGGCATGATAAGAGGTAAGGGAAAATGAGTGAAAATATGAAAAGGAAAAAATAATCTTGGGATAAAATGAATCCAACCGATCATAACCACCACAAGAACAATGAAGGTAATTATATCCTCAAGCTAGGAAGAAAAAGTGTATTAAATACTAAGACTTACAAGAAGCTGATTAGTCATGAATTACTGGATAGGCAACTTTGAGATTGAGGATTTGCAAGCATATGATCCTATCTCATGAGATACATCAACCATTCATTCTGATGTGTTTTTAGTGAGTTAATCTCTTCCTTCCATGAAGCATTATGAGATTGATATCATATTTTGGCTTAAGCTGCATTGTAATGTCTCCTACTAGGACCTTAATTTTATCATAAATTCCCAATTACGGTTTGGATCACAATTAAGAATGACAACTCGTAACATTCCCTACTAGAAGAATGCCAACTCCTAATGATTAACATATAACACTATGAATTTAAATTAGATTATATATTAAGAAAAATCCATAATTCATAATACATACTTAGGCCCTAATTCCTTACCTCACTCCTAATCTCTAACCTTAAAAAAGATGGTAGATTTATTGTGCTAGGATGCTTGACATAGTCTACATGCGGGCTCTCTCAAGTTTCTACCTATCTCGAAACATTCCCATCATGTAGAAAAATTTACTCAGCCTCTTCCTACATGCACTCCCTATCCTCTTAACCATAATTAGTGAGTGAAAAAGGAATAAACTAAGTAAATATTAATATCTTTTATATCACCAATATAAGTATAGATGTAATATCTCTAACTAGGAGGCTATCAATTTCCAATAATGGGTACGTCATAGAGTTATGGAATGCCATTAAAGTATTTGTCTCTTTGTTTTTTTCTCCCTCTCATCCTCTCTATATATCCTTATCTCACTATCAATATAACTGACCACCTACATCTCTTTATATCTCTTCCTCCCTATTTATCCCTCTCTATGTATTGCTATGTATCTCCCTAGATATCTTTCTATATTTACTTCTCTCTCTCTCTCTCTCTCTCTCTCTCTCTCTCTCTCTCTCTCTCTCTCTCTCTCTCTCTCACACACACACACACACACACACACACACACACACACACACACACAATCTCTCCATCTTTCTCTATCCATATATCCTTCCCTCTCTCTTTCTCTCTTTATATATCACTTTCTATCTCTATATTCATCTTTTTATCTCTCTACCATTCCTGTCTACCCCTTTCTCCTCTCTCTTTTCTTTTCTTTGTATCTATCCCTTTTATATCCATTCATATTCTTACATACCAAACATATGCATTCATTTTATATTTTTCTGCTACACCATAATATAGGAAGAATGGTAGTAGGAATAAGTACATATCAAATCACATACAACTTTCATCTCGTGTGAAGTATTAAGGTAATACTTTTTGTGTAGGCTAAAGAGAAGGAAATTCAAAAATCATAATTAAAAATGCAATATATAGTCAAAGCTTCACCTCAACAAAAATATATAGAGAAATCATCTGCAATTCAGACATCCCCTCAGTGTAGAGTGGTGAGCCCAAATTTATTAATGTTGTAATCTGTATTATCACCTGTTAGTTCCTGCTCCTCCACAAGGCTCAAAATATTATTGGAGGCAGGGAAATGACAGCCAACTCTGGTTGGGCCTTCGCTGAGGGATCACACATTTCCAAATTGAATTGCCTAGATTCAATCCATAGATCAAGAATGTGATGTGAATAAGTGTAGTGTTGAATTAGTAGTTTAGCTTTGTATCACACCAATGTTTTGTTTTCTAGAAAAGGAATTATCTCACATTTTTTGCTGAAAGAGGTGCTTTCACCTTTAAATCCAACCAGATAACAAGTGTTTAAAAAAGTATATTTGAGATGGGAGTGACCTCGCTGGTAGAAGAAAATATTAAACAAAAACTAAATCCTAAAAAATTTGAAGTTATGACAAATCCTTTACTTGTATCCTAAATATATTTACCAACGAAAATTTTAGTTAGAGAAGATGTTTGAATCAAAATTTGAAGTACCTAAATATCGTTCTTGTCGCCTGTAAATAACTATGCCTCTTTATGTATGGAATATAGAAGAAGATTTTTCCAAATTACAATAGAAAACCCACTTTAAACACGAGGACTTGGAAATCAATCCATTTTCTTGTTCTATCACTGCGTCCTTGGATTTTCTCTCCACAAATTTTTTTGCCTGATCAAAGTCTATTTTACTAGAAACGAAAAAAAAGAAACAAAACGATAGTAGAAATATGACGAGAAATGAAATATCTAGAAATTACGTATATGAAACATATATATATATATATATATACATACATATAAAATTGCACATATTTTTAATAATTTAAATAATGTAACTATAAATCATAACATTTATGATTAAAAATTAAATATAGAAAAAAAAAGTTGGAGATGTAAAAGTTGAAATATTATTGTATCATCTTAAAATGGAAGCACTTCCATATTAAGAACGTTTAGGCCTCCTTAGGGGGTGTTTTTGACCATCATCATATTGTCCCCTCATTTATGCATCCTCTCCTACTTCTATGTCTATTTAGGACCCTGATTGGGCCTCTCTGGGCACCATCCCTCCCATCTGGCACATTTTCTAGGGGTTTTGACTCCCTGGGTCAAGGTTGACCTTGACCTTGACCTAGGTCAAGGACAAACTCGACCTTCACCTGGGTCCCCCTTTCCAGTTTGGAAGTTTGTCAGCTGTCGGAGGTCATTAAAAATTCATTTCCCACCTCTAGGTCGGCTATTTTGGGTTCTGAAGCGACGATTCTTAAATTATATTTAATATAGGTCCTATTTTAGGGATATAGGTCTAATTGGAATTTAATTCTCCTATGAAGGACTCTCTAGAAGATTGTGCCCTAGTTTCATATATAAGGAAGTTTTCTCCTCTCATTTTCTCTAAGCACGAATTATCAAATCAAGTACAAACCATCATCAAGCATAATCTAAAGCTCTAAGTGAAGTCTCTCTAAGCAAAAAAGGAAGTAAGAAACTAAGCACTAAGTCATATCAAGTATGAATTATTAACTATCCAAGAATCTCTCTAAGCAAGAAGCTAAGAACTAAGTGATAGCAAGCATAATCATAAGCAAACAACTATCAACCAAGCAAGAATTTTACATGTCCTCAAGTTTTCAAAGTTCAATGAAGGTTTTCAAGTCTTCTTCCCAAGAATTCAAGTTCTCCTTTGAAGATAAAGGATTCAAGCTTTCAAGCCTTTGAAGGGATTTGGTTCAAGCATTCAAGATTAATCATTTTAGTCCTAGATCCATCTATCATGGTGGTGTGATATTCCTTCAAGATCCTTTATGCATCCTCAAGAATCATTCATTTTTCTCTTCAAGGTGGATTCCAAGCATACAATCATGGAGGTTTATGGTTTCTAATATTGAGTCCAAGATTTCATATTTACATACTTATTTACATTCAAAATACAATTGCATATCTATTGAATATCATAGCTTCATTATTAGATTTACTTCTACTACTAGCTAGCATTCTTTATTTCAATTATTGATTTCAAGGTTAATTCCTAAATTGGGGTTTGACTAAGGCAAACCCCCAACAAATAATCCATTTTTCTTCCAGGTACAGGTTTGGAACAATGAATTGAAGTGAAGATTCAGATACCCTTTTTGGTAAACTTTCAGGATCCAAAAATAGATTTCTTGTTAGAGATTTTTTAGGTCAATTCTTCCCTAGGTCAGAATTGGAAATTCTGGGTCAATGGCGACGTTAACTTGAGGGTCAAAATTGGAACTATGTCAGAACAAAAAAATATTTCTAGGTTTTTCTCATCTCTGCATTTCTATTCAAGATCCGGTCTCAGATTTTCTAGAAACTGAGTGCAGACCCCCAAAAAAGCATTCTTTAGATCTGCAACATTTCAAGGTTAGTACTTTTCTCCTATCCATTTCAATTAAAAGTTCTTAATATATCTAAATCTATTACACATTCAAATATATAAATGGGTATTTAAGATCTTCCTCTTTGCTCTTATTTCCAAATGATTGATTCATTTATGCATTGATCCTTCGTTTGGGGTTAATCAATTTGGATCCTTCATTTGTGTATCTAAGGATAAAAGGAGAGCATCTTATTTACCCCCTACATTTCAAATATACACCATTTCCTATCTTACATTTTTGTGACATCTATTCTTATTTTACATTTTTGTGAACCCGCGATAGACAACTCTTTCTTTTTGGTGTTAGATGCTTTGCCTCTTTTCCTTAGAGAATAGATCTTGCATATTAAATTAGTTTTCTTTTATGCTCTTGCATTTTAAAACAATAAAATAAAAATCTACATACTCATAAAAATATAAAAATGTTTCTTGCCTTTCATTCACTATGAAGATCTTTAAGATGCTTTGGGGTATGGCTATTTTTCTCATTATGATTCTTTTAGCATCTCTTTATAGTAATTATGATGTGTATGAGAGTATCATCCATTTCATCATGTTTGTTAATCTTCATGTTTCACTTGCTTATTCTATTTTGAGATTAAATAATACTAGTCTTCCTACTTTCAAAACTTTCATCAAGGACAAGTGTACTAGACTTATTGCTCTTTTGGATTATGTGAAGAATTTGGTAGATGATACCCCATTTAATAATCTTCCTAATCCTAATCCTATCATTCCTAATCTAGTTTCTAACCCTCCTAATCCTAATCCTATCATGCCTAATCCAATACCTAATATTCCTAATTCTATTTCTCCATCTTCTATCCCTAGTTCCTCTCACACTTATGATGGGGCTCAAGCTAGCGTTCATGATGTAAATGTTCAAGAATTATTTCATTTACCTTCCCCTTCTTATCCAATCCATGATGACATTAAGGGGAAAAAAAAAGAAACCTCTTCTAAACCTATTATTCCACCATACACAACATTTTCTCATGAAGACCATAATCAATCACCTCCTATAGAAGCTTTGCAAGATATGTACACTACCAGATATACTATGGTGGATAAACAAGGCTATAAGGGTTTAGGGCTTGGTGTTAATGAACATGACATTAAAAACCTGATTCATTCATCCCCTAAACAAGATATGCATGGTATAGCTTTCATGCATTATCAATTCAAGGTGACTAATCTTAACTATCATCCTCCTCTTCATGTTCTTCTTCCAAAACCTTCCTTAGATCACCCTGATACACCTCAAGATGTGGCTAAGAAAGTGTATGTCCAGCTAATGAATTCTAAGAAAGAAATCTTTAAACCTATGCCAAAAAATGCTCTCTCTAAATACAAATGTCCTTTTTATTATAGTAATACACATTTACTTGCTGATTGTGTGCATTTCAAACTATATGTTAGAGAAAGAGCTGCTTTAGGAATTATATCTCATTCATGTGCAGTATTACAATTTCTTCATATTTTTGATATAGGGCATTCCCCTCGTTCTTCTATAAATTAGATAATATTTTTTTCTCCTCTTGTCTCTTAACTGGGGGGTAAGAGGTATTTCCTTCCAATCTTCTAGGATGCATTTTTTTCTTAGCATGTATTTTTTTATAGTTTAATCAGTTATTCTTTCTACATTCTATCCTTATAATTTTCTATTATGGTACATACTTCCTTTGCTCATAATCATTCATGATATCTTTTCTAGGACATTGTTTTTGCAAAGATATCTCTTTGCTATAACATCTCTTGATATAGTTTGATATATCCCTTGCTTCCATCCCTGGGGGGCATGGTATTTTCCTTCTTCCTCTATCTAAGGATATACTTTCCTTAGCTTAGTGGCATTTGTTTATCATACAATATTATTTTCTTATAAAGATTTATGTTTTTGGCAATGGATACCCTCTTATATGAGAGGTGATTTGCCTAGGTCATGAACTCTTCTTTATTTTGCAAATTATGTTCTTTATAAATTATTGCCTTTTGCTTTGGGTTAGATTTTGATTCCTTCATTCCGAGATTCCTCTTCCTCTTGATTGCAGAGGGCTTGATGATCGAATCTTTGGTCCCTCTTTTCTTTAGAAGATGATATTTTATCCTAAGCAATCCTCTATGGTGGGGGTCTTGATGATAAGATATATTCCTCTTTGAGGATCCTTTTTCCATATGTGACATATCCATTTCATGATTATCTATGTTCTTAAAGGTAAGGGTCAATACTCTTTGCTAAGGATATAGTGTATATTGTTGTTAAGTTGGATATCTCCTTACCTTGTGAAGTAGGTATCCTCTTTCTCTTCGTTATCCTACCTAGTGGGTAGTCATGATAAGGAGGGGGGAATATATAGGGTCTCCCTTATACTATAGTTTACATTATTTTACATTTTACAACATGCTAAATCCTCAGAAGGTAACACACATAAGTTGCTAAAGCCTGAAGAGACACACATTTTTATTTTTGCTAAATCCTCAGAAGGTAATGCACATAAGCTGCTAAATCATGAAGGAATAAGCATTTTACAATATGTGAAATCCTTGGAAGGTAATGCACATAAGTTTCTAAATCCTGAAAAGACACACATTTTATATTCCATAGTGATACAAGAATGTGGATCTATGGATATTTCAAAAGCCGTAAGAAGACGCATTATAATTAGAAAGCACAACTTATGGGTGAACCTATTAGGATCTCCCTCCTTGGTGATTCATGGTAAGGTTGGAATCTTACTAGGTGAGGTAATCACTATATCTTTTCTCTCTTTCACTTTCATGCTAGTAGGATTAGATCATGAAGCTATGTTATCTATAGTGTTGCTCTTGTCTTGATTATGTAGTAATGTATATTTTCTATGACTAATTTCTCTTTACTTTCATATATTTATGCATGTATGTTGAGTTATAATCCTTGGTTTGAGGTCTCAAGTCCTTGACTAAGTAATACTCTACCTTGTTACGATCCATCTGAGTCTTTCTTCTAACTTTACCGCAAGTATGTTGGAGTTCCATAGTCCCGCTAAAGTGGGGGCTTAATGTATCATCTTAAAATGGAAGAACTTCCATGTTAAGAAGGTTTATCCCTCCTTAGGGTGTGTTTTTTACCACCATCATATTTTCCCCTCATTTCTGCATCCTCTCCTTCTTTTGTGTCTATTTAGGACCCTGATTGGGCCTCTCCGGGCACCATCCCTCCCATCTGGCACATTTTCCAGGGGTTTTGACTCCCTGGGTCAAGGTTGACCTCAACCTTGACCTAGGTCAAGGTCAACCTAGACCTTGAACTAGGTCAAGGATAACCTCAACCTTGACCTGGGTCCCCTTTTCTAGTTTGGAAGTTTGTTGGCTGCCTGAGGTCATTAAAAGGTCATTTCCCACTTCCGGGTCGGCTATTTTGGGTTCTAAAGTGATGATTCTTAAATTATATTTAATATAGGTCCTCTTCTAGGGATATAGGTCTAATTGGAATTTAATACTCCTATGAAGGCCTCTCTAGAATATTTTGCCTTAGTTTCATATAAGAAGGTTTTCTCCTCTCATTTTCTCTAAGAATGAATTATCAAATCAAGTACGAACCATCATCAAGCATAATCTCAAGCTCTAAGTGAAGTCTCTCTAAGAAAAAAAGGAAGTAAGAAACTAAGAACTAAGTCATATCAAGTAAGAATTATCAACTATCCAAGAAGTCTCTCTAAGCAAGAAGCTAAGCAGCAAGCATAATCACAAGAAAACAACTATAAAACAAAGAAATAATTTTATATGTCCTCAAGTTTTCAAAGTTCAATCAAGGTTTTCACGTCTTCTTCCCAAGCATTCAAGTTCTCCTTTGAAGATCAAGGATTCAAGCTTTCAAGCCTTTGAAGGGATTTTATTCAAGCATTCAAGATTCATCATTCAAGCCCTAGATCCATCCATCATGGTGGTGTGATCTTCCTTCAAGATCCTTTGTGCATCCTCAAGACTCATTCATTCTCTCTTCAAGGTGGATTCCAAGCATACAATCATGGAGGTTAATGGTTTCTAATATTGAGTCCAAGCTTTCATATTTGCATAATTATTTACATTCAAAATACAATTGCATATCTATTGAATATCAATAGCTTCATTATTAGATTTACTTCTACTACTTGCTAGCATTCTTTATCTCAATTATTGATTTCAATGTTAATTCCTAAATCGAGGTTTGACTAAGGCAAACCCCCCAACAAACAATCCATTTTTCTTGTAGGTGTATAGTTGGAAAATGGAAGCACTTCCATTATAGACTTGTTTAGCCTTTCGAGTAAGTGGTTTGGGGTCATATCAAGCACCTTGAATGGGTTCCTGATTTAGACCTGGCTTTCCCCCTGTTTTGCCCCTCTTTCGACGTTCTTCCAACCTAATTTCTAGATTTTGGACTGCAGACCTGAGATCTTGGACCTCAAGGTCAGGTTTTACCTCTCTGGTCTATGTCAACCTTGACCTTGACCTAGGTCAAGGTTGACCTTAACCCTGACCTAGGTCAAGGTCAACCTCAACCTTGACCCATGGTTCAGATCCTGGGGTCCCATAGTTTTTGGATGTCGGTCTTTGCAAAAGTCATTTCCCACTTCTGGGTCGGCTGTTTCAGGTTCCAAAGCAGTGATTCCTAAATTATATTTAACTTAGGTCCTCTCCTAGGCGTAAAAGGCTTTAATGGGAATTTAATTCTCCTATGTTGGCCTCCTTAGAAGATTGTGCCCTAATTTCAAATAAAAGGGAGCCTTTCTCCTCTCATTTCCTAGAAGTCCTCTATTGAAGCCTAAGCATCCTTGAGCAATTGAGAACCATCATCAAGTGAAGATTCAAGAAATAAATCAAGAAAGATTTGAAGCAAGCATTCATCCACCATCAAACCTTAAAGCATTCAAAGAGATCAATGAGAGGCCATTGAAGGATTCAAGTCACATAGTGCCCTTTTGGTGATCTCTCCATCCATCTTCTTCCAAGCCTCTTCATAATCAAGAACCCATTCAAGACTTGGTGTTGGAGATCTACAAGAAAGAGATTGAAGACATCCTACATTATACATTCCACATTCTAGATCCATTGGTGCATACATACTTTTGGATTGAAGGATTCGAATCCTCCACAAGGACTTTTACAAGCAAGGTGAATTTATCCATTTACTTTGTTTACTTCTGCAATTTCAATTACATATATTTGAGGTTAATTCCAAAATTCGGGTTTGACCAAGGAAAACCCCTCCCCCCCAACAAAAAAATTTCTTTTTCTTGCAGATACAGGTTCAGGACTGCAGATTTGGACTCAGATCTGGATACCCTTTTTAGCTTTCTGTCGGGCTCTGTGAATAGATTCTCTATCGAACCTATGCAGGTCAAGGTTGACATTATTGGGTCAGGGTTGACATTTGTGGGTCAAGGTCGAACTTTTTCATAAGACGGTGTCAGATCAAAAAAATATTTCTGGGTTTTGTTTGTCTCTGTGTTCCGGTTCTAGATCATACTTTAGTTTTTCTAGAAATATAGTATAGACCTCAGAAAACAACATTATTTGACCTACAATTATTTAGAGTTAGTACATTTCTCCTATTTCTTTAATTATTTTCATATATCACATCTATATATTCAATTAACAGAATTTAAGATCCTCTTCTCTTATCTCATTTCCAAATGATTGATTCATTTGTGCATTAATCCTTCTCTTGGATTGATCAACATGGATCTTGCATTTGTGCATTTGGGGATCAAGGTGGAACATCTTATCTTCCTCATAATCATATTTCGATACAAAAACAATTTAAATGTAAAGGTTAGGGAAATACACAATCAAACCCTAATAAGACTAAATAAAAACAAGAGAAACATTTTTCTCCCTTTACATTTTGGTGAACCCGCGATAGACAACTCTTTCTTTTTGGTGTTAGATTTACATTGTTTATGTTAGATCTTGCATGTTCTTTCATTTTCATTCAAAATTAATAAATCCAAATCTTGTGATTAGTTCATTTGAATTATATTGGTGTATGAGCTTTACCACCTCTACTCCTACTTATAGTATCCCAGTTAGAAGAAGCCGTAGACTTATGGGTTCCTTTGATCTTGAGTCTTCCTCTCCTTTCCTTAGGATTCTTGATGAAAATTTGATAACTCATGATTCCAATCCTTCTATGGAGCATAACTCTTCTCACTCATCACATGATGAGGATGATGCTTTAAGAGTTCCTCCTGAATAAGTTCAAAACCTTTCAACCAAACTTGATAAAATGGGAAATTGGCTTATCCAAGAAAACCATAATCAAGATTCTATCCAAGCTATAGAGGCTCTTAAGAAATTCCTCGGTGATAATGTCCAAGGTGTTAATTTATTGCATAGTATTACTCATCTTGTGATTTTGAATGCTAAACCTTTAGCTCAAGAAGCTCAAGAGTTAGGATTCACACCTATTGTCACTAGTGTAGGACCTTTTTCTGTTCCTTTACCTAGTATTCCTACTTATACTACTCCTTTGATGACAACATCTCTACCAACTACATCTATTCCTGTGAGTGCTCCACCGGTATCTTTACTTACCTCACAACCTTCATATCATACTGTGCCTTTTACTTATACTAATCCTCTTCCAACTATGGTTCCTAATGTTCCACTGGTTGTGTCTTCTATTCCTACTGCTTGTTAATATTTTCCTAGTGTTCCTAATATTGCTATGCCACCTATTTCCTCTAATGATTCCACAATTATTAGCTTGGATCAGACTGTGTCATCTTTACAACAACAACTTTCATCTTTAACTCAATCCAAATTTAGCATTCCTACATGTGACATGGGTAGTCCTTTATCCTTAGACATCATTCCTGCTACTATCCCTCAGCAAGACGATATGCCTCATCTTGAGAATTACAATGGTAAAGGTGATCCTGTTACTCATGTTAAAACATTTCAAATCCTTTGTAGTGATTATGCTCATGACCATAGGATTTTA
>MU227475.1:1455421-1480473 GCA_018584345.1 Thuja plicata | reverse complement strand
AAAATCAAAGACCTCTAACTATTACAAGTCTTATGATATATATAGATTCTAGACCATCTTGGAATCCCTAAGGATGCAACAAGCTTTGGATGGTCTCAAAACCCTAACCCTAAAGATACAAAAGAGAGAGAGAAGAAACGATGAGGTGAGTGAGTTAAAAAGGTAAAATTAGATATCTGTTGTTCTTCTCCCGACCCTGCGACTGCAATCTGATCTGTAGATGGTAGCTGGTGCAGTTATGTGAAGTCCTGGTAGTTGTTCTCACCTGCTCACCTACATTTCTTTTTGAAATAACTATCCATCTTGTCTATGAACAGTGTAGCGCCAAGTGGTACCTCACTCATCATCTAGAATTTCTTCTCTAAGCTTCCTGGCACTTCTGGAAATTCAGCCATAACTCTGCTCTGCCCTGCAACACGTTGAATCTCCTCTTTTTCACTGACGTTGAAACAAATCTAATCCAGGGATCAACAGACTCTCTGTGCATGGCCTTTCTACAATTAGACCCTTCTGATCAATTCTGGAACACGAGCACAGAGAAACCATGGCTGCCAAGCGTTCATAGCGCCAAATCTGCCACCAATCTTTCAAATTCAAAGTCCTGCGACCTCGCTACTGAACGTTAGTCTCCTTGTCACGAGCATCGGTCCTTAACCACAATTCTATCTCACGACCTGGCAACCATGCACTCTTTACCCTTGGTAAACCCGAGCTCAAATTCCAGTGACAAGGCGACTGTGAAAAAATCCAAGTCGCGAGGTAATTTTCTTAACTCATCATCCATCCAGCGACCGAGCGCCTAACTGCCTCTCATGACCACCACGGTTGTCGCCCAGTCGCCAGATGCTATCTCTTTGTCCTGAGACTGCGCGACAATGCCAGTCACCAAGTCAGGTAATCCTTTGTCTGAGCCTTTTTGACTTTATTTTAACAGTTTGTATGTGCCCTTAGTCCTTATGGCGACATCGTGAAAACCCCTTAGCGCCAAGTCGGGAGTACTTTCTCTATAGGACACATTCATTACCTGACTACGCGTCCATCATTAGATCATCTGCTCTTTGCATCGGATGGGTGTCGTGAAGTCGCTGATCAGATGAACATGCCCTTAAATCATCCAGCGATCCTGCGACTTAAAGGGAAAGAACACTTAGTCTCGAGGTCGCAGAACCTATTTCCTCCCTCTGGCGACCTCCCGACAACCACTTACATTATGACAGATGTCATCTGTTGATTTTTCCACTCAATGCATACTGGAACGCTGAGTCATTACTCCTGTTCTGGTGACATCCCGACTGAGGAAAATCACTAACATCAAACAGTTAGTCGCGTAGTCTAGACTGTTATCCCTTAACTTCCATTTGATCTCGAGACCACGTGACTGAAGAAATACTTAACTGTTTTCCCTGGCCTGATCTAGCGATCATGCGACATGAAGTGAATCGCAAAGTCTGATGACACTATTTTGACTTTTTGACTTCTCTCGCGATCACCCGACTGAGCAGTGGGTCCCATTTCTATAAAACTTATGACATGAAGCTCATGCGACTACCCGATTGAAGGAAATTGCCAAGTCTCGAGACACTGAAAGAATATTCTATTTTGTAACGAGACTACGCGACACAAGGCAAAAGTGAAGTCAGGAGAGCATTTAGCATATTCGTTCTGGGTAACGCGATCAGGCGAACTGACTTAAAGCACATGTCTTAAGTGACTTTGAAAAAGTAACGATGAAACATAAAGACATGGCATAGGGTTTTTAAATGCATCATTTTAACACTTGGATACTAGGGTTTTTCAGGGTTTTAGCAATTTTGGCAAGGCTCAGACATGAAAACCTGAAAATTTTCAGAGGGTAAGACAAGGAACAAGGCGAAGCAGCAAAAACAGGAAATACAACCAACATCCCCAAGGAATGATTTTCCTCAGTGCTTCAAAGGGTTTCAGATCCCCATGGAAACTAACAAATAGGGGTTACTCATTATTTTAAACTATGCACCTTGGAATGTTAGAGGTTTGGAAACCTCTAACAAGAAATATGTTATTAAGAGGATTCTAAATTTGTACTAGAATATGGATATACTCATGCTTCAAGAGGTGAAGGAAGTTGGCTTTGCACTTGATATTTCCATAAAATGCATTTGGAAAGATGTAATAGCCTATTCTACTAAACACCCGAGGGGTAAAGGTGACACCTCTATTTTGATAGGTCCAGAATGAAGGAAGGTTGTTCAAGAATGAGGGGTTTCTCCCTGCAATAGGATAGTATGGGTCAAATTCAAGGTTGATGAATATGAATTTGGGGCTTGCTCAATTTATGTCCCCAATGATCATAATGAGAGGATTAATCTCTGGAAATGGATTTCAAATCTTTACAATATTCCTTGGATTTTAGCTGAAGATTTCAACATGATAGAAAGAGCTCAAGATAAAGTGGGAGGAGTAAGGTTTGAATGAAAAGGTAATGCACGTCTCTATTGGAACATGATGGTGAGAAAACTAAATTTATTTGACCCCTTAGTAGAAAAGAAGGGGGAATCTAAAGGGGTGTGGCATACATGGTCCAATTTAAAGAAATGAGATAGAAGGATCTATTATAGATTGGACAGATTCTACTTAAACAAATATTTCTTTAGTTTCCTTCTTCCTACTAATGATAATTTTGTAAAGGTATTCCCTTTCACATTCTCTGACCATCATCCTATTCTCTCCTCCATCTATTTGATCCTAGATCATGGAAGTAAACAAAGTAATAAACAAGGTTTTTCCCTAAATTCCTCTCTTCTCAAAGATGAAGATGTGTAGGCGGCAGTCAAAATCATTGCCTAGTATAGCAATCAAATTTCTCACCATGAATCTAAAGTTACTAGAGGGGCCAAAAATAATGAGTCTTGGAAAAAGATGCTTAAGGTTGTAGGAAAGAAAAGAGCTAAAGATGCTAGGGGGAAGAGTACAGATTTATCGAAGCCCTTCAAGAATCTGATATAATTATCTAGCACTCCCCCTCTGACTCAATTTTATTAGACAGGGTGATGCTTTGTAGAGACTCTCTTAGAAAACTATAGAATGAGAGGACCATAGGTTCTAGAGTTAGAGCCAGAGTAAACTGGCTCAATTTGGGGGACAAAGGATCCAAATTTTTCTTTCACACTCTAAAGAAGAAGGAAGTGAGAGGTAGGATAAATTGTATCAGAGATCAAGACAAGACTATTACATCCCAAGAGGATATTATGGAGACCTTCTCAAAGTTATATAGAAACTTATTTTCCTAAGAAGATGTTGGAACCCCAATGGAAAATGCTAGACAAAGGATAAGAGGAATCATTTCTAAGAGGGTGACAAAGGAAGATACAACAGTGATGGACATAGATATTTTAGAAGTTGAAATCAAAAAATCCATTTTGAAAATGGCCAATGATAAGGCTCTTAAACCTGATGGACTATCAGTTGAATTTTCTAATACCAATATTGACTAGATTTGTCGTAGGCTACTCATCATATACAATGAGGCCATTGCATCAGAAACTCTCGACACTGCTATTAATAATGGCCTTATAAACTAATTCCTAAAGAAGGAGACAAACTTATTATTAAGAACTAGAGGTCCATTACCCTCCTTAATGTTGGATACAAGATTCCAGCAAAATTACTGGACCTTAGAATTGATAATTTGCTTCCTAAGGTGGTTAACAAAAATCAAATTGGATTTGTAAAGGGGAGCTACATATTAGAAAACATTATTACATATTGGGAATCACTAGGGTGGGAAAAAGTATCTGGAAAACAAGGTGCTATGTTTCTTATTGATTATGAAAAACCCTATGATCAGAATGAATGGACTTATATTATGATGATGTTGGAAGCACTATGATTCCCACCCCATTTTTGAAAAATGGCGTGTTCTCTTCTGTAAGGAGCCAAGGTAGCAGTGGAAGTCAATGGAGTTATATCTGAGTTTTTTTGGTTGTCTAGATCCATCAGGCAAGGTTTCTCCCTTTCCCCCTCCCTATTTGTAATTGTTGTAGTATCCCTCCATTTCCTCCTTAGGGATGAGTCTCTTTACCCAAAAGTGAGGGATTCTCCTCCCCAATGATCAAGAAGTCTCTAACATTCAATTTTTTGATGACACCTCCATCCTATTGTATCTTGATGAAAACAACATCGATAATCTCATGAACAAACTGGAGCTATTCTGCTTAGCCTCTAGTAGTAAAATATCCCTATCCAAATCTATTATGTTGGGATGGGACCAAAAATCCCCCAAATTGGTGGGACAAGTTTGAATTTGAATCGGGTGGTCCTAACCGTGTGGTCACATATTTGGGTATTCCATTTGCAGTCAACCCCAATATTAATCTAATGAGGATTTGGGTCAAGGAAAGGATTTTTAAAAAATGAACAAATGGTACAACAATCTCCTCTCATTCCCTGGAAGATTCCAAGTTTGTTAGAAAATTCTATCTTCCTATCGAATTTATTTTTCCTCTGCCCGACTATTTAATCAACAACAATTCAACTGTATCCATAAATTTATCAGATACTTTCTCTGGTCAGATGGTAGAGGTAAAAAAAGGATGCATGTCATTTCATGGGAGTGGTGTACCAGAGAGAAATCTTGGGGTGGTCTTGGCCTTAAATATTTGAGAACTCAAGGTATAGCCTTAACTATTAAATGGATTACAAAGGAATTCATAGGGGAGGAACCTTGGTAAGTCTTAATTAGGAGTAACTTGTCTCAAGATCATCCTATAAAATCCAAATCTTGGTGCAACCTCTGCTTCATTGATATACTTACAATTGAAACTAATGTGGTAGTACAAGGTTCAAATGTTTTCAAAACTATTTGGAAGAGCTGGAAATTTGTGAAACAATTTCTTTGCAATATTGGACCAACTGAAAGTAATGAAATAATCTATGGTAAGAAATCAATTTGGTGGAGTCTCAAACATGGCAATAAACCCTTGGCACTTATTCAAGGTTGTTCAACTAGAAGGTGGTCAGAGAAAGACAATAATATCTTCAATGATATTCTACAGCAGGGAAAACTAATTCTCTGGGAGAAAATTGAAAGATATTTAAATATTCCCAAGTCTTAGTGGAGAACATAATCCCTTCTATATTCTTCCCTCAATATCTTAAGATCCTTTAGTGGTTGTTGCCTCCATAACTATTTCTCCTTCCAACTCTCTTGGCCTAATAGCACTCCCCTCCACCTTGTTAAATCCAGGTATATCTACCACCTTCTTATGTTCATCCCATATATTATTTCACATGTCAACTCCAGGTGGCATCTTGAAGCTCAACATTCTGAATGAAAAAAATACTTTACACTCATATGGAGTAGACCTTTGGAACCCAAAATTACCTTCTTTTTGTGGAATCTCCTTCTGCATAAACTTCCCTTCAAGAAACTTGGGGGTGAGCCTAATCTATGTACAGTTTGCAAACAACAAGAGTCGGTGATGCATGTATTTTTTGAGTGTCTCTTTGCCTCTGAAGTCTGGAAAATGTTTGGACTTACCTTGAATGTTGATTTTAATACATTAAATATAATCTTAGGACATATTAGCCGCAACAAATTTTGTAATACTTTCTGGTCTATTCTCTCTTCTGTTACATTGTGGATTATTTGGAAGGCTCAGAATAATGATGTTCTTGCAGGAAAGGATGGGAACCTTACTACATCTGTTAGGAGGCTCATCTACCTTGATGTTTCCATGTAGGTCACCATAATGATTAAGATGAAGGAGAAAAAATTCATTCAAATCCTGAGAGATGGGAAGACTACTATTGAAAAGGAAAACATAGCACATGTATATACCACTATGAAGGCCAAGCGAGAATTTGAGGACACTCTTTTTGAATTCATTCAACAGTTGAAAAAGTCAGGACAGTGGAAGGATAATATTAAGCAAACAAAGAGAGAAAAGGACCTGGGCTACAAATCCCATTAAATCATAGGGTACAATGCGGCCTCCCTAGTGTTGCTGACTGAGACCAAGAGGAACAATCTGATTAGACAGATATAGTTATTTGTATTAGTTATTTTTGATATACAATTATTGTTTGTAATAGTTGTTATGTTAAATTTATCATAGTATCACTATGGATCTCTCAAGATACTTGGTTTTTTATATCATACATTAGAAAAAAAATCATTTGAATTGTTGTAATTATATAGAGATTATCTTAGCAGTTAGAAAGTTAGTAGTATAGAAAAAATTTCCCATGGATACTCCACTTAGGATTACCACCACCAAGGCCCAAAAACACTTGCTGGGTCATGTTATTGATAAACAACTTATCCGTCTAGTGAGCATAAATGATGAATTGGTCTTGGCTACCATAAAGTAGCTACTTGGTGAAGATTTTATCAATAGTGTGGACAACTATAATGTGATCACTAATATAGTATCCTAATTCATGGGATTGTTTCTAGACCTGGGTGATCCCAAAGATGGAATTAATACACTTACTTGTGGATCTTTGAAAATGATTATGTGGGTGGATTGGATGAAGTCTTAGAAATGGTATTGTATGGAATTGGCCTTCCTATTTCCATTGACCCGAGGGCTTAGATGGAAACATATGTAGTGGTTCCATGGTTTTCATTCTACACCAAATTAATTGGTGCACACAAAAATTATGTTGTCCATGGACTACTATTTTTAAAAAGGCTTACTAGTGCCAATGCAAAATTTGAGCAAGATTTTCTAGACAAATTTAGGGCGTAAGTGATCTTTGAGTAGGGTTGGGACATGTAGGAAAATGATAAGAAACAAGAGGAAGAGATATTTTCCCCAGAAGGGGAATATGAGGAGAGTGACGAGGATGACACCCCTACCAGTTCTCTTGGTCCATCTGCCAACAAGTCCCTTTTTGTTATATCATAAATAATCCCTTTTTTTGTAATATTTATATCATTTGAAAGACATAAAAGCATATATACACTTGTACAAATTCTCCTTATACACATATATTCTCTTGCAATATTTTTACATTATGGGTGCATGAATATAATTTTCCAAAGATAGAACAAAATTTCTAGCTAAGTTTTTTTCATTATTTTACACTTAGAAAAGAATTAACTATGCTTTACTTTACTATTAATTTGAGAAAGAAAATTCTTATAATTTTATACTAAAAGAGGATAATTAATCTATTATATACACTAAACAATGATGGATTAGAGTGTACCTACCTCCAGGAGAGATATTGAGTTTGAAAGGAACCCAATTTGAGCCTTAGCATGTTTGGCTCTAACAACATATTGGATTACTAATTGAACATGAGTGCACTTGAAATTTGGCACCTTTGTAATTTTATTTGGTTTATTCACATTGATGAAACTAGCTAATAAATAGACCTTGCACTCATCGCCCTTGCCACACCCCCCAAAAAATATTTGGTGGATGCACTTAGAGAAAAAGGGAACTATACAAGGGTCCTTTCTAGGAAATGAAACATGCGCTGTAGCACTTCTTTGGAAGGGAAAAATAAACCCAACTATAGTAACTAACTAATCAAATTTTAACCACTATAGAAACCTATTAATAGGATTTAAATAAATTACTTCCACTATGACCTAATTTTTTTTTATGCTTTTTGCAACTTTAAATAAATAATTGTAAGGACACGGGAAGCAAGAAAACAAAACATTTCTTAACAACTTTAAACACACTAGGAATAATAGTATAACCATCCGTGAAGGTACCACTATCCAGTAGCAAGGGAAAATACATATTTATTTTTGGAAAATATTATTTAAGTTTAGGGGACATCATAAGTAGGGATGATTGGTGAGTTTCCTGTCATGTCAGGTGTCTAATAGGACATCCTCATGTAGGTTGAGGATATTTTGTATCAAATATGTTACAAGGTTTTGTGTCTTATGAGTATAGACTGGATTTGATGACTCTATTAAGACCTTTCCATCATGATTTGTTGTCTCTTCTAGTGGAGGCTTACTTTTGAATGATGAATATATGAACTCTAGTTCATCCTAAAACAAGATGTCATTTTATTCATCTATAATTTGTTCTTAGGTTGATTTCTCATGTTTTTGCCTTTGTTTTTCTTCTTCTCCCTTGGAAAACTCAAGGTCCTAATCTTCACATTGAGGTTCTTCTCTTGTTCAATATTGAGACTATATTTTGCCTCCTCTCACACCTCTAGTTCATTGATTTCTTTTTTTGCTCAAGCATAGTGTATGGTTTGTCATTTCCTTTGATGTTTGGGGAATAAGAGGGATTAATGAAGAAAAATTTGAATTCTCCAGTTTTGCATAGATTCTATCATGCAATTTATACCTCATGTTAAATTTCAGGTACATAATGGAGACAAATTTCATAGGATTCAGGCTCTAAGGTTTTCTTTTTGTTCTCGAGAGACTAGCTTAAGCTCTAGATCATAGGGTCACCTTAGAAAAGTGAGATATTTCTAGGGAGAAGAACTTGGTGAGGTTGGACAAATGGTAGTCTCTTTCAAAAAAACTAATTGTTTCATTAGTGTTAGAATTTTTATTGTTTGAGGTGTTGACATTCATGTTTTTTTATTGATGTCAACATATGTTTCATTTGGATGTAGTGGAAGTCTCAGTAAGACTGGTTATCATAGGTACATGCAAGATTGATAAATGTGTATGGAAAATGTACAACGTGTGAGAGTATGTGAGAATGGATCTGTGTAGAGGGATGAGTATATACCTTATGTCTAAGGTCTCTAGATCTTATGTTGTCATTTCCATGAGTTATAGCTATTTTTGTGAAGACTAGTTATAAAGTAGTGACAAAGGATTATGATAGAGATTGTCTTTGTACTTTTGGGATAAATTGGATACGAGCATGGGTCATGGTATGAAAGTTTAAGGCATGATATAAGATATATGAGAGAACATAATTTGTGATTCTTGGGTCACTCAATTATTGGTGTTGTCAGCTGTGGCATGTGGACTTACGAAGACCTATTTGGAACCGACTACAAAGTGGTATCATGTTTAATGATTGGCAAACATGAATTATGAATCTTGGTGCATAATTGATGATTTGTATTTGTTAAATACTTGTGTAAGATACCATGTGTATCTTGTAATTTTTTTTAAATTGGGGAAGTCTTAACATGCTGATCTAATTGATTATTGTAACTTGTATAAAGGAAAGTAGTGTCTTGATGTATAATGGTAGGAATGTGATGGATTGGATGCTGCGAGCATGTGGATGCGAGTTATACTAGATGTAGAGAAGTGATTATGTTTGTAATGCACTTCATTGGAACTATATAGGCAAAGAAAGTTTCTATCAGTCAGTTCATTGCTATAAGTATACTTGTATACTTCTTGTGGACAGTGGATCCAAAAGGTGGGTTTAGGCTTCACATTTGAGCAGTGTGCTTGGGAAGTGAGATCTTCATTTCATTCAACTCCTAACAGGGTTGAAAGGACACCTAACAAGGAATTTTTATTGGATGTAATAATCAACTCCTAATAGGGATAGATCTCCTAACATGGATACAATATTTGAAGTGCATTATTTGTTGGTGTTAATCCCCACCAGGGTTTTCCCCTTAACAGGGTTTCCTCAACAAAAAATCATGGTGTTATGATATATTTTATTTGTGTATTTGTTCCTATTATTTCAACTATTGCATATTCAACTTTCAAATGGTTGAGATTAGTTAAAAGTGTTGCAACATTGATTCCCCCCTCTCAGTGTTGTTTGATCCTAACAATTAGGTGAGAAAACAAGCCACTCATATTATTCTATCTACATTTCCTCCACTTCATGCCACTATAAATGGTCATGGTAGTTGACATACTTAGGTTTGGTACGTGGCTTGCCATGAAAAATCCTCATATTCTTCACCAAAATAAAAAATGAAGGTAGGAATTTGATAATCTTGCTCCATGGTAGGGATGGAACTCAAAATTATGATCTAGTATAGTAATCCTCTAGAAGGCCAACATGTAAAATCATAGAGGGCTGAAGGAAAGATTCCATAAATATAGGACACCAAAGATCATATTGAATCCTTACCAGAGAGTGTTTTGTAGAGGTCCCACTGGCTATGCTAGAAAAAAACCATTGATCCCTAAGAGGCTCATACCTAAATCAAGGTAGTCGGGAAGTTTTATAGGTGTGGGATCCATTGTTCCATATAAAACAACCTCAGGGATTTCAAAATACATCTGTTCATTCTAATGGGCTTTGGAAAAAGGAAAGAGAGATTTCCTTAAAGTGAAAGCTTAACGAAATGGGAAATGCACCGATCCAAAGATTTTACAATACTTAACATTCCTTGAAGGATTTTAGAGAATTTTAAAATATTTTAGGCTAGGGATGTATCACTTGTAGAAAGGAAAGACATGATGCAATGGAAATCCTTTTGGGTCAGATATAAAACAAGGCACATGAAGTGGACATAAAGTGCAGTGTTCAATTCCTTGACAGAAAGAGTTCCTACAAGGGTCAAGTAAAAGTACATACATCCCTAGATTCACAATAGTTGTGTTGATAATATGGAAAAGAACAAATAAGAAGGGGGTGAATAAATTGTTACTAAAACCTTAAACCTCAAACCCTTAAACCCCAAAAGCATAAAACTTGTGTACCCTTAAAACTATTTGAATAAATAGAGTATAAAACATGAAAGAAAATGAAAATTAGATACACATCTACACAAGTTGACACAATATTTTTATCGTGGAAACCCTGTTAGGGGAAAAACCACAATGAGGTTGATTACCCACAATAAGAGAATACCTTGTTAGAAGTATAACCTTATTACAATGTATGGGGAACACACATGCATTTATGCTCACTATCTAGAGCTCACTGCTCAAATAAAAATCCTCAAGCTATAACCCTAAGGAAGGCTTAGTGCCTTACAATCTAATCACTACAATGATCTTAACATTTTTTGTGAACTGGGGAAGTGACATCTACCTTATGTCTAATACAAATCCAATGTAGCACAATGAAAATATTTGTTCAATTCCTTGTTGAAACACTTCTGATTACCATGGAATAAAGCTCTCCCTTTGCTATCCACCTCTAGCATCTGCATCCATGATCCACACCTTGAATTTTCCCCAATTCATCATTTTTTACCAAGAATTAGCTCGACAAAACCAAATTCACCACCTCTTCAATCAACATGCCAAATAACTTGATTCAAATTCATCTCTAACTTCTAAATCATATCCATGACCTATAACCACCATCTTGAGATCATAAACCTTCTATATTTCATGATTTATCACTTGCGCAACACAATTTACCAACTAAGTCAGCCAAGAACATGAACATGAACATGAATAATAATAATAATAATAATAATAATAATATTGACCAAAATATCCACTAATCTTATCCTTTTGATCCATGTGTATCACCAATTCATCAAGAGCATACTTCAAGAACATCCTATATCATCATTAAGAACACTCAAACAATTAAATCCATCACAGACATTGGATTTTCAGCCCTTTTCCACCAAACTTGAAGAACACTATCAACGAGTCAGTGAGACAATACCGTTATGCCTTGTAGACCTCTAAAGTATAAATCCTATGCATTGAAGACACCTATGTATGTCTCCAACACACTCCTAGGTTTTCTCCGTGGAATTCTAACTCTATTGAGCACACCGAACCTCTTTTTGTCTTCTTGTTAACATAGTCTGTCACTTATTCTGCGAGTCACCTTCTATAACCTAGTTTTCAATCCAAATCATCATGAAACCTTCTGTAACTTTGGGTGGAATGAGTAAATACCTTCACCATGCTTCCTCTACATGTGTGAATTCATCTCTAAAATATCTGCTTCTCACCAAACCTTTCAACATTTTTCTCTATTGACTAACTTGCAACAGTTAAGTTAGCATCAAGAAAATAACTCTTCTGATTATTTCCTTTGATCAACCCTTCAGCTATGGTGACATCAATACCAACACAACCATCTCCAACTTTTCCAATATGACAATAATGTTCATTCTAAGAAACTTGTATAAATGGTACAATTCATCTTTTATTTTAAAGACACATGGAAGAGAAAAAAGCACACATGATCCAAACTTTTTCAGTATCAGTGGAAGACATAGAGACTAACATTAGTAAATAAGATGCAACACTAAAATAACTAGCATAAAACACATTGATAATAAAAAGAAGAAAGGCGTCTAAGGCATAGACTCCATATTTTATTAAGAGAAATAATGCTAAGATTGGAACACATATTGCACATTATAATATTTATGACGGCCAAATACCTTACTCCAAATTTCTAAAAAAGATTAGCACTTATGAGCTTCTTTCAACTAGGAAGAAAAGTCTTAAATATTCTGAGCTCTTGTTTTTTAAAATAGATGTGGGGTTTTAATAGATCATTCTCCTATTTTTTGTATGATAATATTGCTATTCTTTATCATGGTGATCATTACTAGAATTCCCCATGGAAAATATTTTTGCATCACTAGTATTTATTGTCTTCAAGCATGGACACGATATGTATCTTTTCATAACCACCTCGCCATTGTGGGAGGTGACTTGTTTAATTCCACTTGTTATGATTATTTTTATTTTAATGCATGGTTGTGTTTTCAAGATTAAATAAAATCTTGATTGGGATATCATGTAGGATGGATGAGTGGTGCCTAGAATTAGGGGATGTTAGTCTCATCATGTCTTCAAGTGGTGTAGCTTCAACTTGGATGCATGTCACATAAACGGGAATCTTTGGGGTTCCTTTCTTGATGTTGAAATTAGGATGTGTGTTAGTGAAATTTGGTGGGATAGTGGGCGATCTTGAAAGTTGATCCTCAACATGCTTAGGATTGAGCACCATGTTTACAGATGTCTAGATGCAACACAATGCATAACTAAGATGATGTAGGGATGAAGCCACAGTTCTTAGGAACTATAGTCAAGGAAACTGACTGTTGTAGATGATCTCAAAAATATCATTGCACATGGGTTACCCTTGGACATAATAATTCTAAGGAGTGCTAAGATGAAAAATTAAGATAAATATATTGGTTTTAGATCTATAGGTGATCGATCATTTATTAGAAGTTTCCCTAATAAATAAAACTATGGTTTAACCTTATTGTGCCACCTTTATCCACTCTTAACTCTAGATGATGTATTAATGACTTGAGTTTTCATCTAAATAATAGATCACATGGAGGTATTAAAGTTGGAAAAATGAATAAATACTATATAAGCGAATATTAAATATGATAAAAAATTTCTTGTTAACAATTGACCCTAATTCTTAATGAAGAAAAAGTTCCAAAGAAGCGGTAAACACAATGGTAAAGTTGCGAGCCTCTAATTTGATAGGTCTAAGAGGTCTTGGGTTTAAATCTACTTAATCTTAACAAATAATAATAATTAAATCAACAAATAATAATAATTAAATCTTGGCTTTGGCCCATTACCCATAAAAAAAATAGTATGACCTAAAGAAATTAACTGGATGTAGCAAAGAGATTAACCCCTTTTTGTTAACCCTACACAATTCCAATTATGGTTATTTAGATGGTCGAATTAGATAAGATTGAGCACAAAAGTGTTATTGAGGAGACCAATTTAGTTAAAATATATAACAAAAACTCTATAGTGGAAAAAGGAAACATGCCTAATGTGGAATTCAAATACATGTGTACCTACTGTAACACTGAGGCTACTCCTTTTAGTTGTGATAGTGAAAAGCCAATTAATGAAGGAACAATTCCTTCAACAAAGGTGTGGGTTAGAATAAAAATGAAAAAATTAGTAATGATGTTGAGAAATATTTTCAATGAAAAGAGAGAGATGATATATTCACTAAATGATTTGAGATGTTTTGGAACTCTAATGGTGTCACACAACCATAAATGCAAACGATTATCAAATACACAAGTTGGAATTTTAGGGGGATAGAGTCCCTCAATAAGAAATGCATTATTCAAATATTCCTAAGCCTAAACAATTATAAATATGTGGTGTTTTTGAAAGAGGTAAAATCTATTAAGTTGAATTTAGAAAATTATATTAGATTGATTGTAAAAGAAGCCATCCAATTTTGTATTGCACATGATAAAGTCATAGGGGGTTTTCATTTTGTTATCAAAAAAATGGGATCCATTTGTTATCGACCATGGAATATCTCTTTGCAATAGGATTATCTACATTTTTATGGAAAATACAATAGGAAGTTTGAGTTTTTCTCAATTTATGCTTGCAATGAACATTGGGAGAGAATTGGGCTTTGGAAGTGGATGCATGGACTTCGAGACATCCCTTGGATGGTGGAAGGATACTTTTATGTTATTGAAAGAAAAAAAGGCAAGACAAGAGGAAGTAAGATTGAGTGAAAAGGAAATGAAAAACTCTTCTAGTATGAGATGAAGCATAAGCTAAACCTTTTTGATCCTCTTGGAGGATATAGAAAAGAGAACCAACATATTTCATTTACTTGGGGTAACTCCAAAAAAGGAGTGTTGGCGGAAATTATGCCAGGAATAGTTAAATAAGACTTTGTATTAGTTAAATAAAATATTGTTCTAAGGGGTGTCAGTTGTGTCATCAGTTGGTGACGGTTGGAGACTTAACCAACCGTGTCATGTCTATTTGTAGGAAGTCCATAACAAGTGAAGGTGGGAATGTTGGAACTATTATGCTATGAAAGATATATTATTCTATTATTTATGGTGCAATGCGATTCTATGTTATTCATGTTATTGTTGTATCTCATTTATCTCTGGTATTATGCAATCATGTTGAATCCGTATATGTTATAAAATCCATCTCCAGTTAAGCATCTAACATTTTGGTGTTGTTGCCTAAAGTTTAAACCTGGCAGTCAAGGGAAGTAGGATTGGTGGGATGGTGGCATAATGGGTTGTACCTTTGACCAAAAAGTCTAGGTAACTGATAGTGATGAAGAAGACAATACCAAAGTAACCAGAGAAGACTAATGAACACATAACTTGGTTCACACGTGAGACATGTTGCTTGATAAGTACATACATTAGGAGACTTGGGAGAGAGTGGTCTCAGCTGGTACTGTATGCACCAAACTCACGGTGAGAAGTCCTCTGTATGATCTTCTAGGTAGTCTTATGAGATTGTTAACTCTGAAAATTAATGCACAACTTACCAAACAAGCACAAAAGACAACACACAAAGGCAGAGATAGAAGGAAAGAAGGAAACTAAAACTACTGTATGGAGGTCTCTACATATCCAAGAGAAAGCTTAGAGACCCCAATGAATACAAAAACCACTCCCAAGAAATTCTTGGGTTCACAAAGGATCTGACACCAATAGTTGGGAAGGTGGTGACTCGGTACCAACTGAAGCATTCATACATTCTAAAGAGGACAATAGCCAAGAGGGAAATATCAAAGGGGAGGTAGCAGATTTATTGAGAGTACCTTGTGAGGCATTGAAAATCTCATTATCTAAGAGGGATCAAGAGTATAGAGAGGATAACTCAAGACTCTAGGAAGAAAAGAGTACCGGTAGCACTGTGAAGGAGGCAAATGAGATGTGAATGATAGAGGGGGAGGGGTAGAAGAATCACACATAGCCAGAGGTGTGGAAGATATAAAAGGATACAAAGGAGGAAATGACCCATCGACATCTAATAATGTGCATGGTGCCTAACATACGTGGAAAATGACAAACCCACTGGAGAAACAAAATCTACCCAAGTTCAGTGTGGATGGATCAAAGGATCCAACCCACCACTATAAAACATGTGTTACGATATGGGAAAAAAATGGTCAGGATGACCATGACTACTGGTTGAAGGCTTTTCCTACCACCCTACAAGGGATTGAAATTGATTGGTACATGGAATTTCCATCAGGGGGAAAGGTGACTTGGGATGACCTGAAAAAAATATTCAAGGAGGAGTTCAGATTTCTCTGTGATGATGATGAAGCAGTAGCAAAAATTGACAATACATGATAAGGAAAAAATGAAATAGTATGAGCTTACCATTGTAGGCTAAAGGAACTCATTGGTAAAATAAAAAACCAACCAGCAGATGGTCTGAAAAAATGATGGTTCATTAAGGGACTAACTCCATCCATATGGAGGAAGATGAAAGTGGTTCCACCATCCTCGTATAACGACACCTACAACCGTGCAATGGATATTGAAAGTGAAAACAAGAAATCTAAAGGTAACAAGAAGATGAGTGATGATGATAGCACAGATGGGGACAATGAGGGAGAATCCAAAAATATATAGTCACTATGAAAAGACGAGATGAGAATGATGAAGGAAATGAGGGCTAGAAAGGAGGAGACAAAATATGGAAAGGAACTTTGGTGTACAGACTACAAGTTGGAAGGCCATACCAAAACTAACTGTCCAAAGTAGGTATTTTGTGACATCTGCCAGGTTCTAGGGCACCCCATCAAGGAGTGCCCATACAATCTGAAGGCAAGGAGCACTCAAGTGCTCTTTATCCAAGGGGAATAATTAAATATTCCTATCACACCTCCAAGAAACACAAATGCCTCGTCGAGAGGTTACCACAACAACCAACAAGGAAGTAATAATAATAGCAACAATAACACACCAAGATGCCGCATCAAGTACAATGCGAAGGGGTGGACCATGATACAATACTATAGATGTAACAAGTGGGGCCACTTTGCATGAGATTTTCAAAGTGGTAGTGGTCAAGGTGGAGGAAGAATGCTATGCAAATGGTGTGGTCATGGTAGCCACAAGGATGCTGATTTACCTAAGGGGAAGGGGGTAAATATGATAAACATCACAAGATCTGAGGAGGAGGTCCTTGAAATCACAAGGTCCTAGAAAAAAAAGCCACGTACCCCGATCCATGTACAAAGAAAGAAAGGTTGAAGGAAGCCAGAATGGAAATAAAATTGGAAATGGAAGAAGAACAGATGCAAACACATGGTACTCCCATATAGTCAACATTAGAAGCCAACATCATACAATTGATGTTATAGGAAATGGTCCCAGTATGAGTGGCAGACCTACTGGAGATGCTATCATGACTGAAGGTGGAAATCACTAACATAGGTGACACTGATGGAAGCCAAGATATTGGCAAACAAGGGATGAATGAGATAGGTAAAAAATTTGAAGATGCTTCTACCTTGAATGGTGCCACAGATCCTATGCTATTAGCAGTGAGTGTCGGACGAACACCCGTAGTGGTCAAAAAAGAAATCATGGAATGCACGCTGACCAACACTGTTATAGATGGAGGATCTGGTGTAAATGTACTGCCAAAATAAATGTGGAAGGCCCTGGGTAAACCTACACTCCGGCTACTAACCTTACATTAGGTAGGTGTTGACCAACATGGTATAAAACCAATTAGGACACTCATGGTGTAGAAGGTTGTTATTGGAACCCAACGACTCTTTCTATATTTTGTTGTCATCGCCCTCGAAAGGAAGGGGTATGACGCCCTCTTCAGGAGGGGATGACTCATCATAGCAAAGGCCAACCAAAATTGGAAGAAGAACACCCTTTCCATTAAGAGTGGTAGAAATAAATATGTCATCAACCTACAGAATCAGGCGGTAAGCTAGGAACTAGCATCAAACTTTGAGTCTGAAGGAGAAGAGTTGGCCTAAGGAAGGGGGAACGAACTAGATGATGAGGGAGTTATGAGACTTGAGGATTATTTGGAAGATGAAATGAGTTCACGAAATGGATTGTTCCATTGGTAGATGGAGGATTATGAATTTTTCCATCAAGGTTGTAACATGTTAGATCTTATGGAGGAAACTATCGACTAGGGACCAAAGAATTTGGAAAAAAACCTAACTTGCAGGAAACCTTTGACTCAGGACCAAAGTATTTGGAAGAAAAGATAGTTAGGAGCATATTGTATGCACATTAGGAAGGAAGAGGTTCGTATAGAAAAACACCAACATATCACGCAGACAAGAGAAGGTAGGTTGGTATACCTCTGTACTGATAAAGAAATAAGAAAAGACCATACAGTCTGTATGGATGCAGAAGGGACCATCTAGTGTATGGAACGAGCAGAGCTGTGAGAAAGGAAGAAAAAATGAGATATCAAAGAAATTTAAGACATGAAATAAAATTTAAGAAGGGGAATTCTAGGTCGTATACAAAGTATGAAAGCCACAGAGAATAAAATTTGTACGACACATATGACGATAGGAAGCTGACTTGGCCGTATGATTGAGAGAGAGGAGAGAATTATCTAGCCCCGTAAGCCATGTATGACGTGGAGTGAGGAGCATGTGCCTGGATGAAAAGATCACTGTATGAGGAGAGAACAAAATATAGCACTATACAGAGCAGGAGCCGTATGGATTTAGAGAGAAAAAGTGACTATATGACCGAAAAAGAGAAAGAAGGATTTTTGGAAAATGATAGTATGGTGTCGTAAGAACATTGTCATACATCCGTACAATACAAAAGGGATCTCATCATATGAACTTTTCAATTGAAATAGTAGCCATTATAGCGTCGGTCATAGCACCCCAAAATAGAGCGCAACATAAACAAAGCAGTCGTATGGTCACAGATTTGGACAATACAGTCCGTATGGATAACATGCACCAACACTCTCAAGTGGTCTGTATGGTTGGTAATAGCATATCAGGCCCTTTAGTGGTAACTATGGGCTGTGGAGTTGGAATTACCATGATAGTCCACAGAGGAGAGATGGCGTAAAAAAAATTCAAGAAAATTGTGTGCGCCATAGAGTACCATGTGGTTTCCAAGGTACTAATTTTCTCTTGGCGGTGGGGTTGATGCCCCTCAACCCCGCCCTATAATGGGATAGGGAGTGATTACCCTTGACCCCACTAGGAGTGATACCCCTTGAACCCACTAGGGGTGTTGCCCAGACCCCCCATTTGATTTTTGAAATACACTAAAACTTTGAGTTTGTGCAATACAAATCATTGTCTACATTCTTGTCATTAGTCTTCCTAGGTATTACTTGATGTATACTTGTCATCTGGAAGACAAATTTTTCTTTTGGGGGGACGATGTTGGCTGCAATTATTCTAGGAATAGTTAAATAAGTCTTTGTGTTAGTTAAATAAAATACTGATCTAAAGGGGTGTTAGTTGTGTTGTTAGTTGGTGATGGTTGGAGACTTAACCAACTATGTCACGTCTATTTTTAGGGAGTCTAGAAAAAGTGAAGGTGGGAATTTTGGAACTATTATGCTCTTAAAGATATACCATTCTATCATTTATGGTGCAATGTGATTTTATGTTATTCATATCATTGTTGTATCTCATTTATTTATGGTATCATGCAATCCTGTTGAATCTGTATATGTTGTACAATCCATCTCCAGTTAGGAATCTAACAAGGAGTAGATCAATCTATTGCAAATTAGATAGATTATATGATAATAAGGACTTTTTAAATCTTTTCTTAGACTAATGATGGATGTAGAGTGAAGGTTACCCCTTACTCGTTATCTAATCATCATCATGTTTTTTCTAAGATGCAAATAGATAATTATAGGCAATGAAACTATAATAAAGAAGGTAAATTCCTTCTAGACACCAATATACTAGAAGATTATGATTGCAATGAGGTAATATTTATCCTTAGATTAATCAATATATGGTTTTTATAAATAAAACAATGATTAAAGAAGAATAAAAATGTTAAAATTTGTGTTATTATAATTCATACTATTGTAGAAAAAAGAGTCTTAGATAATAGAAAAACAAAAATTATCCTTCAAGAAAATCTATTTAATTTGGTAAAGGAGCTTCAAAGTAACCCTAGAAACTAAGAATTAAATGAAGAACTAATAAAAACCAAAAATAAATTAAAAAATCTACAAGCTAATAAGGTTTAAGGGTAAGATCCTAAATGAATTATCTTAATAATGGGGGACAGAGGTTCTAAATTCTTCTTTACATATATCAAAGATAAGAATTTTAGAAAAAAAAGTAGACCATGTCTAGGCTAATAAAAGACTATTGAGTAATCCAAGAGAAATTAGAGTTTGATTCTTTATCTTTTATAAGACACTATTTTCCTCTAATAGAAATAATACTTGAGGTTATAGCGCTAGAAATCTATGTGAAAATTTAATTCCTAGGAAGATCATAGATCATAATACAAAAAATGTGAATATGAAAGTAATAAATGAAAAATTATAAATGCAATTCAAAATTTTAATAATGATTAGACCCCTGATGTAGCTTTGCTTCCAATTGAATTCTATAAAAATTATTTAGAACAGATTGGATATGGCCCACGACAAGTCTTTATTCAAGACATAAACAAAGGTTCCTTAGGATGTATCATCAATAAAGGAGTTATCAAGCTATTGCTCGAAGATGGGTAAAAGTCATTAAATAATAACTAGAGATCTATTACCATACTTAATGTATCCTTAAAGGTTCTAGTTATAATATTAAGGGAAGATACATTTTGGAAAGTCTCATTACTAGTTGGGAAGCTATGGAATAGAATATAACTTCCAATCATAATACAAAAATTAGCTTACTAGACTTTGATAAGGCATATGATAGGGTATAATGACCCTTTATAATGATGGAACTTAAAGTTATTGGTTTCCTAAGTGGTTTCTACCAAATGGTAAATACTTTATTGAAAGATGTTGTAGCCCAAATATATGTTAATGGATCTTTTTAACAGATCCATCCCCTTTTTAAAGGAAAATTAGGAAAGGTTTACCCCTTGCCTCTACCATGGTTGTGATATCTTCAGATGCAATTTTTACCTTGTAAGGGACTCTAACCTATCACCTAAACTTAGAGGCTTATATCCCTCTATCACGATGACCTTTTAGACACTCAATTTGCAAATGATTCTATTCTTTTTGTTAAACTTGAAGGAAATGCAGATGATCAGATGCATAAGAATTGGTCTACGAAGGATTTAGATCCAATTTTTCTAAGGAAAACCTATTATTATTAGTTGGGACAAGTACTCCCCATTCTAGTTTAGTAAGTTTGAGTTTTAATGGGAAGTTCCTAATAAAGAAGATAGGTGTCTTGGAATTCCTTTTTTTGTTAACCCCTATTTGAAAGACACATGGGACTAGATTAAGAATAAAATAGATAAATAATATTTGTCAATACAATAAACAATACCTATTGTTGGGTAGAATAATTTAGGTGTGTCAAAAAATACTATCATCTTACAACCTTTACTATTCCTCATTTTTATTATTTGTTAGCCACCATATGAATGAAATATAAAAAAGTTTAGATGATTCCAATGGTCAAATAGGAAAGCTACTATTAAATAAACATGCTATAAAATGGATTGGTATTTCTTAAAGAAGAATGAAAGAGGTCAAGGATTGAAAGATTTAAAAAAGCATGGCACCTCTCTAGATAGAAAATGGATATTTAAAGTTTTAAACAAAAAATGAAAATTGAAAGGTTCTTATTGTTAGTAGGTAAACGAGCAGAAGAAAATATGACTACATGATACAACAAATGATTACTATTTGTTCTTATGGTCATTCCCATTCATGGGATATCATATATATATAATGATTTTATAACATACCCATAATATAGAAACATAGAGATAAGAAATACAAGTATGAAAGCAAAGACTAAGACCTACATTTTGATATGAAATCATAATAGAAGGAGACGAAGGTTCTATGCATATTTGTTGTGGATGAATGAATGTTTCTTTTTTATTTTAAAGTATGATTATTTATTATCTTAATCCACTACCTCACATGCTTATTTCTCTTACAATGTCCTCTATAGTTTTAACTGACTACGTAAGATATGTTGGAGTACAGATCTTTAGACTACATGGCCCCATTTCTCTTAATAAGATTAGTTCCATTGCTGGCACCCTAAAGAGAATAATAAAGAATTTGTAAAGCATAAGGAAGAAGGAAAAGTGGCAAAAAATTTATTGTGCTAGACCATAAGGACCACCTTTGTGAGAGGAGGGAAAAAATTAGGTGATGGAAAATGGAAAGGGGGAGGGATATGAAGGAATCCCTGAAATGATTCAACTATTTAAATTTCAAGACAACCATGGCTATATAAATAATTAATGAATACAAAAGAAGAGTAGCATGACAATTTAGGAGATTGAAAAATTAGAAGAGAAGTTTGAGCACTAATTGAAATAGAAATAGATAAAAATATTAGAGAAAGAAAGGAAAATTAGACTCAAGCTAGATAGGAGAGACACCAAAAAGGGCAAGAGATACATAAAAAATAAAGAGAACAAGTTGGCAAAATGCTAGAAGAAATTATAAGGAATAAAGAGAAGAATGCCAAAGAGGGTGCAGTTGAGGACACTAACATGTGTGTAGCTAATGAAATACAATGAAATATAAAATAATAAAAATACAATAATGTTATAGAAAATAAAAGAAACGTTGTAGTGGAAAATAATCCTAATCTTGAGGAAGTATTAGTTGAATATTAACCGGTGCCACTTATCAATGAATCGTCATCTATAGAAATGAATTGGTATGATGAAGGAACATTAGCCCTAGAATAGGATCCATCCCTTAAGGAAATTAAATAATATACAAATATATCAAGCATGAAAGAATCAAATGTTGACAGTGGGCCAATGTCCCTCACAGGATTCATGACATGGTTTGACAACCTCCTGTAGATTCCATAAGTCTAGTGGTTGTAGCAGGCATTAAAAAGTTGATATTTTGGTGCAACGACAATCACTACTTGTAACAAGTGGTATCAGAGCTTGGTAACAAGTTTGAATCACCCAGGCCATGGCGTGTGACACTGGGAGGGGGATTTTTGGCAGTGGGCCAACATCCCTCATAGGATTTGTGAGATGGTTTAACAACCTCTTGTGGATTCTATAAGTCTAGTGCTCTTAGTAGACATTAACAGGTCGATCATTTGGTGCAACAAAAACCACTACTTGTAACATCAAAATCACACCTAAAATTGATAGAGTTGTGGATAATTTACACTAGACTATAATAATCAAATAATTTCTACTTAGACCAGTGAGTGGGGGAAATCAAGAATGTAATATCTAGACTAATTATAAAATTAGAGGAGAGAATTCATTTCAAGAATAAGATCAAATGAACAAAATGAGAAAGCTTCTCATTTTTAAAAGGATAGAAATTATGTCGCATAACATATCTTCCTATTAGAATCCCTATGGTAGAAAAAAAATCAAAATCGTGACAACACAAAAATATTTTATTTCATTGGATCCCTAAGAAATAAGTGGTACCTCAAAACATATCCACAAAATCACAAGAAATAAGACAAGGTGTGGAGAGAAATTATAGAAATTTTTGATAGCTTGGAAATCCCTACAGAAAGGAGTAAGAAAATGAAGGGAATTATCCTAGTACGGGGTCTAAATCCATCACAAAATTTGACATAAGATTCAAACAGGTAACATGGAGGCTAAAAGAACCTCTAAATGAAAAAATTACGATGGAATAGTTCCTTTCTATAGTGACACAAAATTTATGGATGGATTTTGATGGCAGGTGTTGTGATACATAATCAAAATTGATAACAATAGCCTTCCTGATAGAAAATCAATCATGAAACAAGGTAGAAAAGAAGAAAATTGAAGAGGCAAACAATCACACCTAGAAATTGAGCAGTTGTGGTTAAGATAAGAACTCTTGAAGCAAGAAATAGGACCAAAAATGTCAAACATATGATGTTCTTATTGTGGTAGAGAGGGTCATATGTACTGAAAAAAATATCCTAAGGAAATTGGAGAGGAAAAGGCTAATGCACTAAGGGTAGACCTCTACATGCAATTAGGAAATCAAAATCATTATATTACGGTAGTTTTAATATAATGGAATGATCATTTCCCATCTTAGAGGTTCCAAGTTAAGGATGAATAAAATTACAATAGAGTTATGGCATATGTAAAAGGATTGATGGAAAAAAATCTATATGTGTAGGATCATGAGTACACCATACCACCATGGTAACAAAACCAAATAAATGAAAAAATATACAAATATAGAACCATACAATTATAAAGTTTTTTTCTATAGAGGAAGAGGTTGAGCTCAAGGAGGAGGAAGGTGAGCAAATTCTACTTGCTTCAATTGCAACAAACTAGGACATTACATAATTGATTGTTGGTGTTAAAAAAGGAAACAATGTGGATTTTGTGGCCATAGGATCATGATCTATTTTATTATGAGATGAAACAACAACATTACAATAGTGTGACATAACATACCCAAAATGAAGATCCACAAACCTCAAATGCAAAAATTAGATCACGGCTTCTCTAAAAGGCGCCGAAGACCATTTGGAGGAAAAAAAGATGGAAAAACAAAGTTTATACTTCAAAGGAAAGAAACACATAAGAAGAAGAATTTCCTATTAAACCTAAACCATAAAAAAATAAAGTAGAAATGGTGACTAGGTAGGGGATCAATACTAGAAAGAAAAATGCAACAAAATAGAAGAATACAACTTAGAGGAAGAAGAGTTCAACCCAATAAGAAACAAAATGGTTATATTATGGAACAACCTAAGAGGATAGTGGTGTGTGTGATTTTTGTACCTGTTAAGAGAGATACAACACTTAAATAGATCATTACATCAGTGTAAAAAAAAGATTAGCGTGCATAGCAATCACCAAAATTGATCTATTGCTTCCTATCTACGAGGAGTATGAAAAATGACCTCAAATTATGCATATTCCAATGACATATACAACCTAAGAATGGAATATTAAAATAAAAACTAATCTAAATTATTAAGAAACATGCATTCTAGCTCTAGAAGTGAATATTCTAGCAATACAAGAAGGAAAGAAGCTAAAATGCAATATGAAAGTCCTAAAATATAAGAAAGAATGAGTTTGATCCTTCAATTCTCCAAATATGGGTAGCATAAGAATTCTTTCAACTCTTCAAAATTAGGAGCATTAAGACAATATATTTCAAAAATCAAGGGCTTCCAAAATTAAGGGCCATTTGAGCTCAAAATCCATCCTATTTATAGAAGAAATGGAGGAAGGGGAGAAGACTCTAGAAGGGATGCCATTAATGAGGGTGTAAGACTCATTAATGAGGAGTGTGAAAGAGAATGTGT
>MU227475.1:1442156-1455371 GCA_018584345.1 Thuja plicata | reverse complement strand
GGGTTGAATTCCTAATCACAGATTTAGGAATGTGACAAGCTTAAGGGTAGCTTAGGATTAGGATCAAGGTTTAAGATAGGTGATTAAGGAGATAGAGATGGGAGGAGAGAGAATGAGTGGAGGGGGGGATTAGTTAATTAGGGTTAATTAGCTAATTAAGAAGAATTAGCATGTGAGAAGGGGTTGGGATGAGTTTGAACTCATGGTTTGGTATATTGAGATAGGTTAGGTTGGGGTTTCGGGGAATATTAATGAAATGAATTATATTAAATATATTCATTCAAAAATAGGAATATTAATTATTTAAGCTTTTTATTGCTTTAGACAACTAATTAGGACTATAGCTAAATTGAATCAATTAGGCTAGGGATTGATTTGGCAAGTGATGAGGTATAATTAGGATTTCATTAATTCCCTTTAAATTAATTACCTTAGCCATGTTATTGATTTGAATTGATTGAATTGAATTGATTTGATTGGATTGGCTAAAGTGATTAATGTAAATTGTGATTAGATCACTTAGGAGATTAAATCTGATTTGAATGAATTATGCCAACCGATTGAAGAGTTGTCTGGGCATAATTGGGGGTATGATCACACTTAGGGAAAATAGGGTCTATGGTTAGAGAAGAACAATCCTAGGTGGTTACATTTTCCCCACTTTTTTATTGATGCACGAGTTGTGCATTGATTCAAAGAAAGTTTTTGATGTTGACTTCAAAAAGATTGAGAATTTCACTCATGATTGAACAAAATAACTGATGAGATCAGTCTCACACTTGATCAAAATAAACTGATAGTATTGATTTTGAACTTGGTTTTCGTCCAAAGATCAATAAAAGATCTTAAAGATATCAATTCTGAACTTGGTTGTCGTCCAAAGATTGATAATACTGATTCTGAACTTGGTTGTCATCCAAAAGTCAGTATGAAGTTTCCAGGAGCTTAGTAAGAATCTTTTAAAATGAGGAAACACAAGATATCAAGCTTATGAGAACCAAATCTTTCTATCCAACAGTCCTGACTTAGTCAAGAAAACTGTCATTCCCCTAGTTTGTTTGATAATGAAGTCATTTTTAATGTTTTAAAAAAAAAATGATTGATGCCCCCTCGGGAACAAAATCGAAGGAAAAAGAATAACATCCCTCTGTTGAAATGATGTATCACTTGCATTGATCGGGTAGGGGAATGAAAGAATAGATTAGAATAAGTGAAGAAATGAAGGTGTGTTTTGAGAAAACACACAAGTACCAAGTTAATCACATTTAAAAGGTGAGTTTGATTTCGTTCCCGATTGATCAAAGATTTTAGGAATCATAGATATGTAAATATCTTGGATTTTAGATGAATTAAAAATAGAAAGGAGTTTGACCTCAAATCCTTATGTTGTTTCTTCAAAATGAATCATGCAATCTCTAAATGCAGCTATGTGCAGACTCTTAGGGTTGTCACTGATTTGCAGATATTGTAATATTTTTATGATCATTGGGCACATTTTGAAGCGGATACCACCTAATAGTACAACAATCACTAATACCCAATGATATTATGAAAGTATGAATACTATGTTTATTGGAATGTCAGAAATAGACTTAGGCATCAAGGCATAGAAGCCAGGATAAAAAAATAGTCACCTTCCTTTTATTATACCAGAATCTGTGTAAGGTAAGATATTGGACCCACAATGACCTTGAAAATTCATATCCTTGGGTACATCATGCTTCATATAACTTAGTGAGAATTTGAGTTTAGAAAAAAGACAAGGAAATTGTTTCAACCTCACCGTAGTTTACACATAACAAAGATCGAGATATATGCGTCTATCCACTCATGCTGGTAGCTCTTACCACAAACATCCAAGTTAGGGGTAAATGTATAGGATCATTGGGAACAATCACCAGATGTAGAAAACCAAGAAAAAATTATGCCCCCTATCCTTGCGACTCTTTGTCTTTGCGTAGACATCATGGAGTAACTCGAAAGACATAACAACTATCAATCATGAGTCAAGAAAATAAAATTCATAACTGCTTAGATTCCCCTAGTTAAATCATCATCAAAACATAAAAGAGTCATAATCAAACCAAGATCAAACTGTGTTTAAGTAGTATTTGAGAAATACTATTGATTCATTTTTCAAGCGTAGTATAGCTTCACCAATCAAAAAGTAGGAATTCAAGCAAACATGTGTTCCATGTCTATGTATAACTTTCTTCCTCTTTGCAATCCAATGTAGGTCGTAGGAACGTCGTTCATGTTAGTGCAATGTTTGTGCCAGATAGGTGGTTCGTAAAGATACACCCTTGTTTTGTGAAAAGGGATAGTTTGGTGCTAGTATCGAGTATCATTGTGCTACAAGACAAACCATCCTATGATGACCTAGCAAAAGTGACCTAATATGCTAGAAAAAGATGCCCCCAGTGCAGAATGACTTGATCCTAAGACAGAAATGCAGATAAATCCCAAGAAAGGATAAGATATTCGTAAGGAAACAAATTCAACTCCTAGCATAGGTGTAATCATGAAGGCTTAGTGTTAGCGATGTATTGATAGATAGAGTGCAGAATATAAGTGATCCCTGATTGCCAAGTTTTCACCACTTGGCATGACCTTTCATTCTTTTTGGCTACCAGGATGCCTATTTTACCAGGTTTTCATCAAGGCACTTTTCTCTTTTTCATTTTTTTTTCTATTTTTTCATTTTTGAATGTTTTTGTAGTATCAAGGTGTCTGTTTGCCAGGTTTCACCAAGGATACCTTTCTTCAGGACCTTTTCCACTATTTTTGGATTTCTTAAGGATCAATTTTTTGAATATTTTTGGTATTTTCTGAGTTTTCACTATACATGCACTGCTAGCCAAAAATCAAGCATAGAACCACTTCAAATGTAGAGTATTGATTGGATCCAGAAGGACATCTCCCTCAAGGGTAGTGAGCTGATAAGCTCCAGTCCCAAAAGTAGCAGTGATAACATAAGGTCCCAACCAATTAGGTTCAAACTTTCCTTTCTGTTCTTGGTTAGGTTGGTTCTTAGGATTCTCCTTTAGGAAAAGATCCCCCACTTTAAATTGGCATGTTTTAACCTTTTTATTGTACCCCTTGGACATCCATGCTTGGTACACCTTCTGGTGATCGAACACCTGTTGCCTGAGCTCATCAAGTAACTCTAGTGCATTCACCCTAATGATGCGGTATTGCTAGTCAGTGACAAGACCTTATAAAGATATCCATAAAGTTGGGATTTCAACCTCAATAGGTAGTATTGCTTTAGTGCCATAGACTAAGGCAAATGGCATGGCTCTAGTTGGTGTTCTGTAGGCCCATAGTGCCAGATTTAGTTGTAGATGCCAGTCTCTGCCAGACTTACTCACAGTTTTATGTAGGATCTTGAGAATATTATTATTAGATGCCTCAACCTATCCATTTCCTTAAGGGTAATAGATTGAGGTTCAATGTTTAGTAATGTGGAACTGTTCACAAAGGTCATAAATGTCTTGATTTTTAAATTGGCCCCCACTGTCTGTTACATTTGAAGAGGGTATCCCATATCTACAGATAATGTAGTTTAAAATGAACATAGCCACATATTTTCCAATGGCTTTGATTAGCGGTACGGCTTCAACCCACTTCATAAAATACTTAGTGGCCATAATGATAAACTTGTGTCCATTTGAAGAATTAGGATATATTTGTCCAACCAAGTCAAAGGCCCATTGCTGAAATGGCCAATGTGTTATGAAAGGTATAAGTTCTATGGCAGGAGCATGGATGAGATTTCCATGTGTTTGGCATTTATGACATGTTTTGGAAAATTAAATGGCATCTTTTTCCATGGTAGGCCAGTAATAGCCTACTTTGAGTAGTTTCTTTGCTAGTGAAAAGTCATTTGAATGTGATTCGCATACACCTTTGTGGACTTCTTTTAACGCGCGATCTGACTCTTTGAGTTCTAAATATCTAAGAAGCTTACCATCGAGACCTCATCAATATAAGTTATTAGTTATGAGGACATAACGTGATTCTTTCCTAATCAAGGCTATTTTTTCATTCCTGGATAGATCATTGGGAATGGTTTGGTCAGTTAGGTAAGCAATGACATTGGCATACCGAGATTGGTCTAGGGTGTTCAAAGCACAAATTACTTGGTATTCAGGAGTATCAAAGGCAGGATAGGATAATTCATCCACCAAGAAGTCATAGCAGAATTGATGTTCCTCTAGTTGTAACATGGATGCCAAGGTAACCATAGCATCTGCAACTTTGTTCTCTATTTTGGGGATCTTCTAGAACGTGATGAAGACAAAGTATTTCTTTAAGTCATCAACTAGTTGTTTTTAGGGTGTTAACTTCTCATCTTTCCTCTGATAATCTCTATTGACTTGATTGATAATGAGTTGGGAGTCACCATACATGTGCAAATCTACAATCTTCCATTCCATGGAAAGCTTAAGACCATTTACTAATTCCTCATATTCAAAAATGTTATTTGTACATGGAAACATCAATTTGTAGGACTTGGGTATCTTGTAGCCTTGAGGGGTTATGAATAGAACTCCTACTCTAGAGCCTTGTTGTGTGAAAGAACCATCAAAGTACATCTTCCATGAATACTCAGTTAAATGCATAATGGTCTCATCAGGGAATTAAATCCTTAAAGGTTCATCATCTTGGAGTGGTGAATCATCTAGTTGATCTGTGAGGACTTGTCCTTTAATAGCCCTCCTGTCTACATACTCAATGTCAAATTCACTCAGTATTAGAACCCATTTTTCTAATCAACCTATTAATTCTGTCTTGCTAAGGAGGTAATTCAAAGGATCTATCTTTGCAATGAGCCTTACTATATGTGATAGCATGTAATGCCTCAAATTTTGTGATGCAAAGACAATGGCTAAGCATGCTTTTTCAATAATGTTGTAATTGAGTTCATAGGAGACTAGTGTTCTACTGATGTATTAGATTGCTCTTTCTTTCTTTGTTTCATCCTCTTGTGCTAATAATACTCCTAATGATGTGGCTTTAGCTGAAATATACAGGAGTAATGACTTTCCATGAATAGGTGCCATAAGAATAGGAGTGGCCAGGTACTCTTT
Source organism: Thuja plicata (assembly GCA_018584345.1). NCBI lineage: Eukaryota > Viridiplantae > Streptophyta > Pinopsida > Cupressales > Cupressaceae > Thuja > Thuja plicata. The sequence goes on along the minus strand of MU227475.1, from coordinate 1,450,278 downwards.
TAATTCTCTAAAGTTGGCTTCACAGTGTTCATCCCATTTTAAATTGACCCCTTTATGTAGTAATTTGGTAAAGGGTTGTGCTCTATCAGCAAGTTGTGACATGAACCTCCTAATTGGTTGAAGTCTCCCTTGTAATGTCATCATTTGACTAATGTTGCATGGAGGAGTAATCTCTAGTATAGCCTTGACTTTTTCAGGATCTACCTCAATTCCCTTTGCTGAGACAATAAACACTAAGAGCTTTCCTGATTGGACCCCAAAGGCACACTTATTTGGATTGAGCCTGAGTTGAAATTGCTCCATACAATCAAATATATTTCTTAAGTCATCAATATGAGTAGTCCATTCTTTGGATTTAGCTAAGGTGTAATCTACCTAATCCTCCATGTTTTTATGCATCATATTGTGGAATATAGTAGTCATTTTTATTTGATATGTAGCACCGACATTCTTTAACCCAAATGACATGACATTCTAGAAAAATGTGCCTCATGCGCATGTAAATGTCATCTTCTCTTGATATTCAGGAGAGATTTTAATCTGATTATAGCCTGAGAACCAATCCATTAATGAATATATTTGGTAGCGTGTTGTGAGGTCTATGATTATATCAATATTAGGCAGGGGGAAGTCATTCTTAGGACATGCCTTGTTTAAGTCTCTGAAGCCTATATAGATCTTGATAGATTTATCATATTTAGACACTAGGACCACATTGGAGATCCATCCTGCATAGGAAATGACTCTGATGAATCCAACTTTCAACAATTTATCTAGCTTTTGTTTTATGGGTTTGATCGCAGGAGCTATGGACAAGTGGTGCATTATCAATTCAGGTTCCAATCTAGGCATATCTATATAAGACCATGCAAAGTTGATCTTCTTCTCTTTCAAGAACTCGGTGAACGGTGTCTTCTCCTCTTCTGACAAAGATTGTGCTAGGTGAACTATTTGAGGATCTTAAGTTGTGCCCAAATTAACCATTTGTGTTTTTTCTATTAGAACTGAAGACCTTTCTTGAAAGTGCTTAGGGAGGATATCAAGAGTCTCATCCTTTGCTGCCTCTGAGAGGTTTTCACCATTAGATCCGTCTTTTGTTTTTACTATTTTAGGATCTGACACTGCCAAAATGTGGTTTTCACCATCAGTCCCCCTTTTCTTTTTATTTTTCAATTTTTGACTAAGAAACTTGATATCTTCCTATGACATGTTCACACTCCTTAAATTGGTGGAAGAAGGGTAAGGTTCACAAGCATTTAGATAGCAAGCCAAGGTGTACTCATTGGGAAAGGTGAGGATAGGAGGAGGATCTGTATTAGTCCAATCAATTAGGTCAGGGTTTACTAAAGACAAGGAGTCAGATTTTGGGAAGGACAACATCGTGTTAGCGTCAAGACTATTAACTGACATGTCCTATTAAGTTCTTCAATGTTGAGATCAATAAGAGCTAGATCGTCATTAAAAGGGTCGTTGTTAGTTATATGTAGACCGAACTCTAGTGACTTGTTAGTAGAACTTTCATCATCATCTCTCAATAAAAGGAGGCTTCTTGCTTGTCACCTCTGAAGTTCTTCTAGACTTATGAGAACACCAGTCTCTCCATAAATGATTGGGGGAAGGAACTCTTCCCCTGCTTCAGGAATATCACTATTGTTGGGAGTAGTGTTAGAAAGTTTGTTGGGTGCTGATGGAGCTGCAAATATGTGAATCACATCTATTTCAATGTTCTTTGTGGTGACAGATAGATCATCCCACTCATAATCATGAGAGTTAGTTACTTCATCATCAGACCTGTTTAAGAATTTTGTAATAGTTATCTGATGTACTCAATTAGCCACTTGTGGATCAAAGTGTTGTAGATCAAGGACATGTGTGATTGTGACTAACTGCCCCTAGTTAGGATGTGAATCCTATTGTCGGGATGTGCTCTCAGTAGTCATTGATATCAATGGTACCTCTAGATCATCTTCTGTTGTGTCTCCTACCTCTTGAATAGGAGCCTGTGGTAACAAAGGGACGTGAATATGTTGCGGTACCTTAAATATTGGTACATATCTCTCTCCTTGATAGTTAAGATTCTCTGTGCCAAGATGTAGTAATCTTTCATAGGACCATTGTTATAGTTCCATCTCTTCTGTTTCATCACTCCCTTTGTCATAGATTGGACTATCTTTTGAAGTAGGTTTGTCAGATTCATTATTAAAACCTAGTCCTGTTTTGTCTCTGGTATTTCTAAACTCCATGTGCACTGGTTTAATAAGTCCTCTTCCTATTTCGCTTAGAGGTCCTTTTCCTTTGTATCCCATTTGTTTGAGGAGGTCATATCCTTTACCATACTGCTCTAGGGATATTTCTACATGTTTGACCTCAGCTTCCTTTGGTTATCCCTTGTAAAGCCAGTCCAAGACTGCTTGTTCTTCTGTGTTATCTATAGAAGATGTGGATGCCTTAACCATACCAGTTGTTTTGTGGGTTTTCGGCTCTTTAGATATGGTAGGTGTGAAAGATGAGGAGGGTCTCCCATAGGACCATGGTGATATTGGTAATTCTGTCAGTGATGGAGTCATGTCCAGCTTGTATTCTCCCATACTCGTTTCTTCAAGTTTTAAGGTTTTTTCGAAGCTTTTCATAACCATGTCCTTGGTAGTCTCAGGAGAAATCTCATTCATAGCTTCCTTGTTATGTGGAATCATACTACCTTCTTTGATATTGTTGCAAGTATAATTAGCATCTGTAGGAATTGTTACTTCCACCCCATTATGTGGGAACTTGATACACTAGTGGTAAGTAGATGACATAACTTGCATTTCGTGGATCCAAGGTCTCCCCAATAGTATGTTGTAGGCTAAGGGTAGGTTCAAAACTTGACATATGACATTCCTCTCTATTGGTCTGACTCTGATGGGTAAAACAATAAGACCTTTAGAGGATCTTTCTTCCTCATCATAAGCTTTGATAGTGGTTTTTCTTCTAGAGTCAATGGTCTATTTTCAGAGACCCAGTTTCCTGATAAGATTAAGGGCACAAATATTCAATCATGCACCTCCATCTATCAATACACATCAAACATGTGATTTATGAATGAGGACTTCAATATGAAGGGGTTAATTATGGGGATGTGTCAATGATTTATCATCCTCTTCAGAAAAGGAGAGATAATGTGGTTCTATAATGTGATTAACCATCGCTTGGAATTTGTCTATATCAAGGTCCTTTGGGACATTTGCAAAATGTAGGGCTTGTTCCAGTATTTCCCTATGCACTGTGGAGATTTTAAGCAACTTAAAAAATGGAAATTTTAGCAGAGGTTCGTTGCAATTGGTCCACTAAGTCATACTTTGCTACAGGAATAGTCACCATTTGTTTTGTAGCTGGTTTAGGAATAGTAACAATAGGAATATTGGACATTGATGTTGGTTTTGAGGTAGAATTAGGTCCTTGATCGTGACCTGTGCTTGGCTCTGAGTCACTACATTTAATTGGAAAGATGTGTCTTTAACACCTTTGGTTGTGACCACATTAATTGATTCAGTTTTAATGTCTAGCATATTGATCACATTATCATTATTAGAGTAGGTGTAGTTTGCTTCATTACATTTTCCTTTAGATGCTTCCCCTTTCTCATAATTAGGGAATAGTTTGTTAAATGTTGTATGATCTTCATTGGTAGTGTGTCCTTCCACTTTGATTTTGCCTCCTTCAATAAGGTCTTGAATAAGATGTTTGAGTTTGAGATAGTTGTTAGTCTTGTGTCCTTTGTTTTTGTGAAAGACATAGTAAGAATTGTCATCCCACCACTTTTCTTTGAATTCCATCTCCCATGGTTTGGAATCTGGGATTGTGAGAACTTTGTTGTGTAATAGTGTCTTCAAAACAGTTTCAAGAAGCTCTCCTAAAGGAGTGAATTTTCTTTGAGGCTTTGAAGTCCATGGATGACCCTTGATATTATTCTTGTTTTCTTTGGGTATGGGGGTCATTACCTTGGAATCTTTTCTTGCTTGCATGCTGTTAGTTAGATTGAATACTTTAGGTTTAGGACCAACATTGGATGCATCTACTACACCATCATTGACAACATTTTTTTTTTGCTTCCACCATTTAGGTTTGGAGTTGGAGTTGTTAGATTTGTTCTCACTTTGAAGAGTGATCTCTCCCTTTTTAACCATGATTTATTCGATACGGATGAAGTTCTTGATCATCTTTTTGAAGCTAGGGGAGTATTTCATTTGCAATGCATAGTTTAACTCAAGTACCAAGTTATTGACAAAGATTTCCATTTTCTCAGATTCGGGAATAGCTCTTGAATACTGTTCAAAGATTTTCCTCCACCTTTGTAGAAAGTGTGTAAAGGATTTGCCAGTCTTTTGTTTAGTGTTGCATAGATCCATCATAGTCACATCATATTGGATATTAGAGGAGTAATGTTGGATAAATTGTTGAATTAACTCCACAAAAGTTTTTACCTTAGGTGTAAGCTTCGAGAACCATTCCATGGTGTTGCCTCCTAGACTTCTAGGAAAAAGTTGCATGATGTATGTAGGTTCATGCATGTACTCTATGCTAAGAGCACAAAATTATCTAACATGGTCACGTGGATCAGTCTCTCCCGTATACTTGTCATATTTTGGCCTTGCCACATTGGGAGGGAATGGAACTATAGTGATACTCTTGTCGAAAGGAAATGGACAAATGCAGTCCACAGAGTATCTCATTTTGGGTTTAGTCTTCTCTTGCTTGAGATTTGCAAGATTTGTTTGCATCAAGGTGAGTTGTTTGGCGAGAATAGATATAGGAGTTGGAACCTCCTTTTCCTTTAGTTGTTCCACATCATAATGCTTGGGTAACTTTACGCCAGTGGATGCTAGATGGAGAAAGTATTTCTCTTTATCTTCATCAATCATCTTTTCCATTATCTTGTGGAAATTCTTGCTCTGTTTGAGTTTATCGTACTATTCTTCGGTGATTTCTTCCTCACTACCTGATTCAAATATAGGATGGCCAAATGTGGGTTCTTCTTCTTCATCGATGTCTTCATGCTTTTGGTTTTTTCTATTATCATATTCCTCAAAAGTCTCACTCAATCCGTGAGTGGACCTGTCCATTTCTAGAGAGTCTAGATCAAGTAGGGAATTGCGAGATGTTTCTCCTTGAAAGTGTAGTGATTTAGGAAGTACTCTCAATCCTTTACACATGTACTTGTTTCATCTTTTGTTAACCATAAATTTGTATCTCAACTTTGTCAAAGTTTCCTGATAGTGTCAAGTAGAGTCTCAAATCATTCAAGTGAGTGTGTCTAGGTAGAAGTGTCATTTGTGTTTTGCTGGAAGTAAATGATTCCAGTATCAAAGGGTTAGAATGCCCTGTTAGTGAGTTGGGAATCAAGTTGTTGTAAAAAGTGGATAGACCACACGTATTGAGACAAATTGTAAGAGTCCGACAAGACATGCAAGGTAGACGTCTAAAAAAGTTTTTGATACAGCCACAGTGAGACCAAAAAAAACAATGACGGATTTAAGGAGTCAAAAGAGGATCCAAAATAAAATATCTTCCTCTGAGAGGCAACGATGCAAGTTCCCAAATTTGGTCAGTTTTGTCTTGGAAGTGCGTGAAGTTTGTTTGATCAAAGATCACGTTATGAGATTTTTCAGTGAGTGAAAAAACACATGTAGACCAAGGTTTGAATTTTGTTTCTTGTTTGAAGGTGTTATCTTTTTAATGATTTTTAGTTAAATCAAGCATTGTTGCATTGTTAAAGGGTGAAAAAATACATCCTTATGCCCTATTTTCTAGGTAGAGGATGAAAATTCTTTCTTGTTGACTTAGGTACACACTCAAATGCCAATTAGAATATGGCCATCACCAAGCACACAATGGCTCCAGTCATGATGCCATATTAGCCAAATCCAAATGCAAGAGAGGGCATGATATGATGAGTATCTTGGGGAAATTAATTTTTTCCTTGCACAAGGATTATCACCCTTTTGGGGATGAATCAGGTATTTTGTCTACAAAGTTTGTTTGTTTATGATGGGGCAATCTATTTGAAACCGTCTCCCATAGAATTGTACAAGGAAAAATTGAGGCATATAGCCCTATGAGTACTCAAATATGTGTAGTCTCGCAAACAAGATTCAAGAGGCTTCACTCTACACATACCCAAGCATGTTCAAGGAATGATGTCAAAATTTTGAGAACAAAACCGACTTCATCTTCTGAGGCTTTGGCCTATGAGGAAGAAATTATTTATAGTGAGTTGGAAGGCTTGGCGTAAAACCTGTCCTCACTTGGGTCATTCCCGGGAGATTTTTTTCCTCAACCGGCATGCCCTCTACTGTTAAATAAGCATACAAAGGATTGGCGAGCTTAGGATTTCTAGATTCTGATTCTTCAAAAGAAGAAGAGCATACTCTCCTAGTCCATGCCATTTTCTCCCAAAACACGCAAATCAATGTTTGTTTCCTCAAGCTATGTTGAGCTCAATTTAGATATTCCTAGATTTATGAAAACATTGCATGCGAAAGAAAGGTTTGATTTTTCAATTGACCACATTTATTTAGTGCTTTGCTTGTTCAATTACTGATTCCAAAATGAATTAAACAATTGAACTTGTTCATTGAGCCACAAAATTTTAATGCTTTGATTGTTCAGTTACTATCCCAAAATTAGATGATGAGATTTGCTTTGTTCAATTACTCCAAATTCCTTTCAAATCATAAATTGACTTGTGAGTTTTTGATTTTCCTTAAAAAGGAAAAGAGCATATTCCTTTGGTCAATTTAATATAAGATTGGAATATGTCTTTAGTTTTGAAAGCATAAAAAAAGAATAAAAGTCAAGATGAGGGATTGGAAATATGTAAAACCACAAGTCAGTATCCTTTTTTTTTTGTTTTTCTCTCTTAGCTCTGACAACAATTTGCAAACACAAGTTAATTAGGCTGCTAAAAATAGGATCACAATCACGGAAAAAACCACGTTAGCAAGTTAGAAATCAAATTTGTCAATGACAGAATTCTGTATTTTTTCCCTCTAGATGCCAGATGATATTTTAGAGACCTAAAATGATAAACACCGAAAATGATAAACATTTGACCCCAAATGATACTTCTTACCCCAAATGATAAGCCTTTTACGTGAAACGATAACACGTACCAAAAATTAAAAATAAGCTACCAAAAATGATTTTAAGGCCAAATTTTATCTTCCAAAAATGCAGCGGCAGACAATATTAAAACTCCCAAAAATGCTAAAAGATATACCATAGATGATAACTTGCTCCCATAAATGATAAAAGATTGATTGGAAATGATAAGTTTCTTTCGGAATGATAAACTGCCTGCAAATTTTGAAAATTTCAAGGGCAGGGAGTAGAATTTTGTGAAATTTTGAGAAATCTTGCCCCACGGTGGGCGCTAGAGATGGTGTGTGTGATTTTTGTACCTTTTAAGAGAGACACAACACTTCAATAGATCATTACATTAGTGAAAACAAAATATTAGCGGGCATAACAATCACCAAAATCGATCTATTGCTTCCTATCTAGGAGACGTATGAAAAATGACATAATAGCCCTCAGATTATGCATATTCCAGTGACATATACAACCTAAGAATGGAATATTCAAATAAAAGCTAATCTAAATGATTAAGAAACATGCATTCTAGCTCTAGAAGTGAAGATTATATCAATACAAGCAAGAAAGAAGATAAAATGCGATATGAAAGTCCTAAAATATGAGAAAGCATGAGTTTGCTCCTTCAATCCTCCTAATATGGAAAACATAAGAATGCTTTCAAATCTTCAAAATTAGGAGCATTACGACATATATTTCAAAAATCAAGGGCTTCCAAAATTAAGGGCCATTTGAGCTCAAAATCCATCCTATTTATATAAGAAATGGAGGAAGGGGAGACGACTCTAGAAGGGATGCCATTAATGAGGGTGTAAGAAATATTAATGAGGAGTGTGAAAGAGAATGTGTAAGAGCCATTAATGATTCATTTATGAAATCATTAATGAGGTATGGGTGAGGGTTTAAGAAGCATGGGTGAGGGTTTAAGGTCAAGCTTGATAACTTTGACTTTAGGGGGAGGGTTGAATTCCTAATCACAGATTTAGGAATG
>MU227475.1:1394011-1405288 GCA_018584345.1 Thuja plicata | reverse complement strand
TTCTCCTCTATGTCAATGTAGGAGGAACATCCTCCCTATTCTTCCTCTCACATTCTAACTACATCCCCCTTTCTCTCAACCCCTTCAACCAAGTCAATAGTAGCCCTAGGATCTTCCACCTTTCAATATTCACCTTAGGATCGTGTCACCTAGGCTTAGGTCCTCCAAAAACTTATAAAAGGAGCCTCATTCCCCCTTTGTGATCTAATAGGTAATCAAGCAATCAAGAATTCAAACATTCAAGCACTCAAGCCATCAAGCATTTCAAGAAAATCACATCAAGCATCCAAGCATTTCCACACCATTCCATCATCCATTTAGTTTCATTTTGCATTACATTCACTTAAATCTCCACACTTTGGTAACATCTTGGCTAAGGAGCTTCATTGGAATTCTGAGAGCTCAAACATCAAGAAATCAAAGCTAGGGGAACAATGGAGACAAGCTGCAAAGGGTAGGTGAAGGTAAAGCTTGTTCTTTTACTTCATTTGTTTATTTGTATTCTTCATTGGGTTGCATTTAGATAGATTTACTGGCTTATTAATAGTAGTATTTTGTTTATCATAGTTGACATCTATTTTGCATACATTTTTGGCACCGTGGGGCCTGACCCCATAAAATTGACATCTTTTTCTAGTTTTTCCATGTGAAAAATTCTACAGGCATTCCTGTGCATCCGTCCCTGATTGCTACACATCCATTCATTACAGCTGTGCATTTTCTCAACCTGCACATTCATCCAATCTCCCTGCGCATCCATCAACTGTTTCTGCACATCCACAGTTCCTGTGCATTTATCTTCTATTTTGGCGCATCCATCCACTATTTCTGTGCATTCATAATTTCACCTATAGAACTCTATTTTTCTCTTTATTTGGTTTTAGATAATCATCTTAACAAGTTTATTTTTGTTCTGGTAGCTTTCAGGCTATTTTGCAGGTCGTTAATTTGAAGACCCCAAATTTCAAATTATTAACAGTTTTCTTGTAGGTTCCTAAGGGGTTTGAAAAATAAACCATAACCTTCATTTGGGCTTTAAAATATGACATGTTTTTCAGTTTCATGTGTCTTCTTTAGTTTAACAACTGTCTATTGTGTCTTGCTTTATAGCTTAATTATAATCCTAGATTATAACAACATATCCTCTCCCCTCGCCATTCGTGGACCTTGGGCATAAGAGAAACTATTATAATCTTTAGAGGGCGGTCTTTGGTGGGAAAAGAGGTACTCAACCCAAGGAATGATCCAACCAGTAACAGGCTAAAGCCAAGCCCATCCAAACCAGTATACAAAAAATGCCATTGTGACTAGTCTCACAGTGAATAGGTTTGAATTTGTTGTGGCAAGAAAAATATCCTCTAGTACCCAAGTGGTGCATTAAAGTCCCTACATTGTTAAGGTGAAAATATTACTTTGAAAGGATTGGAGAGCCCCCTTAATTGGGAAAATGACTTGATCACAACCACCTGAACGAATTTCCTTACTACAATCTTTTATTTAGTAGCCAAATTTTTTTTCTATTTGCTGGTTCAATGGGTAGCCCAACCCGTGAAGACACCCCGCATTACTCACGGTTCATAGTAGAGATAGAAATTATTTGGGAAGTAATGACCCATTGAATTTGGAACTTGGTGTGCCAGAGAAGTGAGTGCACTGTAAAGAGGATCCTGTGCCTCCAAGTTCCCAGGCTGTCCGCTTTGAATTACGTGGCTGTATTTTATTATCCAAGTGGGGATTCAGTAGATATTTTCCTTGCCAGCCTTAAGATTTGTAAGCATGTCTATGAATTCATACTGATTTAGATTAGATCATTTCTATCTTTCATGTGTGTGTGTTTATGCATTTTCAATTTTCCAAAACCATCTGAGAACTACAAACCAAAAATAGAGAAAAGAAATTCAAAGCCAAAAACAATCAAAAGAGTCCAAAAAACATATCCTGCGTGTTCATCCAGTTCTACTACACATTTGTTCAACCTTCTTGCACCTTTATTCCTTCACATTCATCACAATGATTACTTTCATAGACCTTCAAGATTTCAAAATTATGTTTTTAGATACCCATTTCTGTCTTCAATACGACTCTGGAAAAACATTTGATTTTAGCGGACCTTTGATCTTTAGTTTGACCATTTTCATCATCTTGCTTTCATCCAACATTTTCTAAAACATTCCTAAATCTTCCAAATATACATCCAAGTGTTGGAATGCTACCTTGATTATTAGATTGTGGATTTTGTGAAGTTTTATCATATCAGGATCTATCATGCTTGATCAAAACTTACCTAGGTCACTCTCTCTTGGTTCTCCTTTGTCATATCATAGTGAGATCTATACCTTGTATTGACTTAGATTATCAAGTTACCTTATCTAGCTCAACACTTTTGAAACTATTTCCTCCCATCTCTTCTATCTTCACATCTTCATCTATTATATCTTTCACCTTTTATGGTTTGAACTCGATCTTAGAAACTCAAGCAAACCCTTGATCCATAATCTATAGAAAAAAATTATAATGATGAATCTATTTGAGAAACAAATAAATCCTATGGTAGAGAATAATTATCAAAATCAAGATCAAAATATTCATAGGGATAAAAATGACGAAGTGACCGAAGATGAAATTTTGCAAGCATCCCAAGATCCCATGTTCATAGAAATAATGCACTTAATTTTGAAGCGGGATAAAGAAGCATATTTCCTAAAATTATCTCAATCAAGAGCTAAGATTCCTCATAACTATGACACATCAACCTTGAGGGATAATAAGGAAAAACAAAAGGATAGATCATCTAACACGCCATCATTAAAATCAATTTTTCCTTTTCTTTATGATGATGATCCATCTGTATCTTCATCTTGTTCACGAAACGAAGCATTTAAGCTCAACAAACCTATCTTGGATCAAGAGAAATGTCATGACCATTCTATTTTTTATCAAGAGAATGAAGATAAAGGTGCCAATCTCAAGCAAGACCTATTATACAAACCTTTATCTAGCAAGGATTATTCCATAACCTTTACTCCTTTCATCCTTCATCCATCCCACAAAGCTTCACCACTATCCAAAATTCATCCATCAAAGACTGGGCCTAATGATGATACTTTCCACATTGACTATGTCTACCCTCAAGGGCTACCTCTAAAATAAACCCAAGCTAACCTACATCTTGCTGCAAATCGTTTCCATGTTTCAAAGATCTTGGACCCTAAGTTATCATGTGCTTCAATGCCTATTCAAAAAGATTCTCCATCGTTCCTCTAGACATTCCCCACACATATCCAAACATCTACCTTTTCCTTAGAAGTGGCTCCATGTCAAGATAATAATCCAAAGAGAAAAGAAACAAATATCAATAAAAATCAAGATCAAGATTCTATACAATCCCCTCCCATATTTGATGAAGGTCCCATATCCATAGAAGCCTGTGATGATCCCCTTGCACCCTTTAATTTCTTCCAAGAAGATATCCCTCCATCTAAAGAGCTACATACCTCTCCACTTCCCAAGCAACATCAAGATATTCCTTCCACCATTTCCAATGAACATATTGAAAATCAAGAGCAAAGCACCCTTTCTACACCATTCAAAGATCCTTGTCAAGATCAAAGCATCCTATCAACTCCTTGTCATACTCCTCCATATTCACCTCATGAAACCATCATTCCTCCAAATCCCTTGCATGATAATAAATCCCTTCAAACCTAAATTGGTCCTATCAAAGTTTCTGTTATGAAATATATTCATGAGCATATTGGTATAAAAATAAATCTTAAAGATGAGAACCTCGGCAATATAACTCACTCCAAAGATATTGCTATCCCTTTCACACCTTATCTTCCTCCATTCAAACGTAAGCACCAACCTTCACCATCCTCCAAATCCATTTTGGGTTCCTATGTCCCAAAGCTAAGTTCTTCATCCCTTCCATCCATATTGGGTCCATATATCCTTCCATCAACCACACCTACCATTTCTAGTTCACCATCCACTTACCTTACCATGTATCAGGATCAAAAAAGGCACATATACCTGAAGAATGTCCAAACACCAATCCATATGAACCCTCCATATTATTCCTATTCACCCAAAACTCCCAAGTCTTTTGGAAGCAATTTGGATGTGCAACATAAAAATAAAAAATCCAAGAATCCACATGTGTATAAAGATCACCATGTCCCATCTAATCGACATGTGAATGAAAAGAAAAAAAAAAAATCCAAAAGTCCGCAAAGGTCCATCAAGCAAAAAGAAAAATTGAAGAAAATACGGGTTGCAAAATCCCTCATAGAAGAAATGCATTCAAAAGAATCACAAAAGAAATAAAAATCAAAGACTATGTGGATTCCCAAGTCACTTTTGAAATACTTTCATACAAACAAAAAATCAAAGTGGACATTCGAGCTTCCAAAGGTTTTCACTCCATCTCCTTCCAAGCATTTTCCACTTTCTAGGTCTGCTTTGGGTTCCTATATCCCAAAATCCACTACCTCAAATACATCCTTACCTCCTTCATCCATTGTTCCTCCATCATTCCACCACCCTTCAAAGTGTGGGTCAAAGTTGATCTTGCCAACATTTCCATCCACTACATATCTGCTTCTTATCTTTATATCCACTATCCAACATCTACTTTCCATCTTTCCATCCCTCTTATCCAACCTATGGAATAAAACCTTCGCCACCATATACCCTTATCCTTCACATCTATCCTTTGTCATCACCTTATCAATATATTTGAGCATCCTAGCCATCACCATGGGTTATTATATTATATCTTTCAGAAGAGCATTGTCCAAAGATCCAGATGGTGGGGAAATTTAGAAAAATACAAAAAAAAACATAAAAAAAAAAGAGAAAAAGTGCCTTGGTGAAAAAATAGTAAAATAGGTGCCTTGGTAGCAAAAGGAAAGAGAAATAAATCTATCCTATGGTGAAAACCACTTCTTGTGGTACCTTGGACAAGTACCATGATGAAAAATTGGCAAACAGGCGTCATGCGTAATTCCTCCTTCTTGCAGTCTACACTTGGGGGCAAGTTCCATGCATGCTACTCTATCCATCATATCCTTGATGTACTCCCTCTTACACCTTTGATCTTGACAAGGCTGAGCCTATACATGAGCATAATACATCTTGACACACATTATCCTTTCCATCAACCTATTCACTTGCTTTCATTCATGGTACCCTATCATGATCTTGCTTATCACCAGCCTATAACTCCTATCTCTGAGCAATCTTGTCATAATCATAATCCAATCCATACACTTGTACCCTTCATCGTCCCATATCCTGATTGCATTATCATAGCTATAACCTATCCTATCAAATTAACCCCTTGGCCTTGATCAAAAATGAAAAAAACAAGTTCTTAGAAGTCTCTTGACATGTCCATTCTTTTGGACTACATGCTTTTCATGACATCAGGTCATTATCTCATGTGCTATCCAACACTACTCCATGAGCCTCCATTGCTATATTGTTTTTTCCCTAGCTTGGGTAATCTTGAGGAGACTATCTTTGAGGGTTGCATTCACCCTCTTCATCCATTATTGCATGTTCACCTCATCCATCAACTTTCTCATCCATCTACAATATTACATACCTTGCTAGACATTGGGGGCAAACCAATGTGATCTTTCTTGAGAATGAGTAAAATAAAAAAAAATAAAAGAAAAATCACAAGAAAATTGCAATAAAAGCATGTGGTGAAAAACTGGAAACATGCGCCATTTGCAACAAGTTAGCTCCTCCCTCTATTAGGATTCTTCTAGTGTATCGTCCCATCTGTATAACCCATAATAAAGTGGCTCTCACTGTCACTATTTGCCTTGTACATATAAAAATAAAATGGCCAATCCATGATTCCTATCCATTGTATGAATCCCCAATAAAACCCCATCATAGCTTGGTCTACTATCTTGGTCTTCACCCTAGTCCAGTGTGTCTTTCTTCACCCATAATAAGTCAGTCCATCACCTAGTTGGGGGCATTTCCTTGACCTAGTTTGAGAAGTGGATCTATGATAGTCATGACTCTTAGAGGATAGAACAAAGTATTTTTCACCAGACAAGCAAACACAATCAACGGTTCTTACACAATGCTATTCTAATTATGATTCATAATCTGTGACACATCTTTCAATATATGATTGTTTATCTATACATTTGCAACATCATTATTAACCAAACTGATCAACAAACCTAACACTATCTTTGGCAAAGAAATGTATATTCATGGCAGGCATGTTAGAATGATTTGTTATAAGATTATGCATTCATATATGGATTTCATTTTTCATCATGTTTCCTATGCTATTCTAGGATATCTTTTCCATGAGTTTAAAAAAAAATCCAAATATGTCATTGATTAGGATAGCCAGGATGGAATGGGATATTCTCTTTGATTTCTATTTGTGGGATATTTTCTAATGAAGTCGAAGGTACAAATAATTGGAGTGTCTGTGCATAAGAGCCTTCATCCATTCCATAAGCATTAACACCATTATAAATCATGTTGTTATACAAATTCTATTAACGGTGATGTGCCACACATACCTCGAATCCAAATATTTGTTCCCCAATGGAGGGGGGTGGGGGCTATTCCTTGTTTGTTATGCAAATGAAACTCAGGTCATCTCGGTTCAATTATACCTAGATGCTTGTCAAGTTTTCTATATTAAACTCCATGCAAGAAGTTCTCAGGTCACCCTGGTTAAATTATACCATGATTCTTGCATTTTCTTGCAACATAACGAGGTCAATGATGAAAATCAAATTCCAAATTTTATGAAGTTTTAAGACGTTTCTGAAGTTGTGGAGATAATCATTTTTGCATATCATTTTGCATTGCATTTAAAATAGATCATAGAGTTCTCATTTTATAATATTTTGAAGGATATATTTTTTAGGTCACCTTGTTCACTTTGTCTCTTCTTCTTGTGTCAGACACATGGTTGTTTAAAATTGAGGACATTCTGGATAACAAAACAATAACATTTATCATAGTTCATTAGGTACATCTTTAGTTTTTAGGGTGGTTCATTTGATATAACCATTCATATTTGTATGCATGTCCTAAATTTATTGCATTTATCATAAGTTGTCATTTCATCAAAATATAGGTCATTACATTACTACCATTATTATACATTTCATTTTATATCATTATAACATATCATTTATTATCATTATTATAATTTTGTCTTCCATTAAGTTCATTATCATTATTCATTTATTTAGTCACAATGCATTCATATAACATTAATCATTATGAGATTAATCATAATCATTTTGCATCCACATAGAAATAAAACATGATCATTACTAGTCATAAAGTAAAGTGCATAATCAAAATCATTCATCACATCCTACATATGTCAGTATCCACATATATATAAATCATCATAAGTAATGCATCATAGATGTAAGCATCATAGAATCATGCCATATAGAAATTCCATCATCAAGAGTCCATAAAACAAAAATAGCATGTCCAAAATGTCCAAGGATATCTCATATAATAACCATGTGTCCATAAAGTGTCCATCAATTCTAAAATAATAGATACAATGAAGCCATACAATACAAGGTAGATATCAAAAAAATCTAAGAAACACTACCCCCAGACTCTGTATGTCAATGTCTATGTGGTGCAATAGAAGGTCCTGCTCCTGATGAACCCCTGGAACCTGGTGGTGGTCTAGGTGGGTGTTATGATGTGCCTCTGATACCCTGTGACCCATGTCTCTGATGAACTGCAGTCCTAACTCCATATGATCTCTCTTTGAAGCTCCCTATCCACTGATCCCATGGAACCACCTATCTGTAGGCCTCTCTCTAGTAGGTGATCTCCCTACCAGCCCTCATCATCAATCACAAACTCTCTGCATGCAGACCCAATGACTCCGTAGACTCCAACTCATCTAGTAAGGTCTCTGCCTCCCCTAACCACCCTATGGTGGTATCCCACTCCTGTGTGACCTCTGTGACCTCCTCCTCTAACATCTCCACCCATCTCTCTAGTTTGGGGAAAAAATCATCATGTACCTGTAACATGGCTAGTCTGACTAGAACTGCATCAACATCTATCTCCTCCTCATCTGTTGCATGCATCTGTAAATAGGGATCATGATCCCCAACATCCATCTCTCTCATCTCCTCCTATGCCATCTAAACATCATCTCTGACATCAAGCATATGATCATCCTCCTGTATCTGAGGGCCCTGTAATACTCTTCACTAGCCCAATACCATGTCAGCCTCATCCTGTACCTGTACATGTGTCTGTGAATGTACCTATACATATGCCTATGCTTGTACCTATACCTATGGCTATACATGTGGCTGTAGCTATGCCTGTACTGGTGGCCATCTTGGTGCACCTTTTGGTCTCTGTGCTGGAGGTGGAATCAAACCCCATGGTCATACACCTCCACCTCTCATCCTGGGACCTCCTCTACTCCTCCCTCTGTCAGGAGCATCACCACTATCATCTCCCTCATCATCACCATCATCTCTACCTCCCCCTCAGCCTCATACTTGACCTCAACCTCCATCCCTTGGGTCTCTCTGTTGTGGCCTCTCCGTGGGGTTCATCAATCTAGGGATTGGGTGATCCGTCAAATACCTCTCGTACTCAGCCATCATACCTGGGTCTATGACCCCCTGTCTCATCAACCATGCCTAGAATGGCATGTCCAAAAACTCCTGCCTAGCAATCTCAAATGACACCATAGGTCCCCAGTCTCGCCTATCCTGGTGTGTCCGTGAAAACTCTGTCATGTCATGGGGTATCCCCTGAATCCGAATGAACTGTCAAAACACCCAGCTCACAATCTATCTCTCTATGATAAAGGGAGTCCTCCCTATCAACCACCATGACTCAAAAAAATATATGAGCTGATGCTCATCCTTCCAAGGCTCACAATCCAAGTAGGGTCTCTATATCACTGCATCAATAGTATAAAAAATGTACCTCCAAAACTCTAAATGTCCCAGCTTATGTTGAGACTAGATCAATGCATAAAGAAATGTGTAGGGTTTCCCAATGCCCTAAAATTTGAGAGTTGTGGGCCGTGCGATGGCAATGTGCTCCCAGACCGATACATGGAGTAGTGTAACCCCAACTGATAAAGATTCACCCCCATGGTACACCACCTGATGAAGATCATGATATAAATAGGCTAATAAATAGACTCCCCAAGCAAAATGGGTCCCCTCATCCATCATCCTCTGTAGTGTCCACCCCCATCCAACTGTGAAACCGTGTGATCTCCGATCAGGACAGACGTATCCTCTGATCACTCCAGCTAATACAACCGGTAGAGGCTCATACAATGCTACCATGTCCTCCCAATTGATCTTGGCCTCATCTATGTCCTCATCACCAAATACTCCTCTGCACTCCGTCAACCCACCATGCCAATCATAATGCACTAGCTTTCCGGTGATGGGTATTCAAAGGATGCGATACATATCCTCCAAAGTCATGGTCATCTCGCCTATCAAAAAATGAAATGTACTCGTCTTCGAGTGCCATCTCTCCGCCAGCACCGTCAGCATACCTAAATTTGCCTAAATCTCAGGCATATGGATGACATGATATAAGCCAGTCACCCTGATCAATACCCTATCGGTCTCTGATAGATCCAATCTCAGACTCTGTGTAATGGGATATCTCTCCCGTGACATCAGGACATCTATAATATCCTTCTATCATCAACAACCAACAACTCAAACTATCAGATTCTAATCTAGATGATCTATCTATCCTATCTATCTATCGATCAAAAACATGTTTATCACATGTATCAATAGATGATTTCTATCAATCATCTACCAATCAAGATGAGTTTACTAGTGACCATGCAACAATGTTGCCTATCTTGACATCAAATCGATCAACATCCAACGCAAGATCCTATTGGCTTATTTCTATCAAGTTTGACGTGATTTGACTTATCCAAATTTAATCTTTCCATAAATGCGCAACACAGACAAATGCTTGTGCAGTTTAACATATGCGCAACATAGAAATATGCTTGCGTAGTTTTAACATATGCGCAGCATAGAAACATGCTTTCACATGAACCCCTCAAATTTGCAAAGTTTTAACAAATGCGCAGATTGTTTGTACAAATGCGTAGCATCAGATTTCAAATTTGATGCATGCGCAGATTACCGAAATAGATGTGTAGTATTTTGGCATACATCCTTTGTTGCTTCACATTGATGCGCTGCAACTGTGCATCTATTTTCCAGGCCAAGAACATAAAAAATTCTAACCTAGCCTATGATTCAACCTATCCTATCACATGCTACAAATCCTATCTAACATGCTAAATTGAATCAATTTGACAACACTGGATAGATCACCTACCGGCTCTCCAGAATCTGTTGGCCTCTGGAAGCGTTTGACCCTCTCAAAGTGGTGGTCTGCAAGTGGGAATGACATCTTTTTAGCTCTCCTCTTCTATCTCTCCAAGCTCCAATCTCCAAATGACAAGTGTGCATAATGAGCTTATTGTGGACCCTTTGACCCTATATATAACATGTAAACCCATTTTGCCTGCCGTGTGGACCCTACCTACCGATATCATTCCATTTCACCTCGTTTCTTTCCCAATTTCTTTCAATTCTTTTCGTGAGACTGATTGAACATTCCAAAAAGAAAAAAAATGAAAAATCATCAAGTTTGTCAATCAATCTCTCGAGGGGGCATGTGACATCTATTTCATGACATTGTCTGGGGCAAGGGCAAAAAGCTTGATTTTTCTTTGAAACAATGTGACCAGCACATTATTTCAAAGAGGGGCAAAATGTATACACTAAAAAATGGCTTCACTAATTAATTAATTAAATATTTATTATTTAATTAATATTGACTTGAGGAATTAATTAAATATTTATTATTTAATTGATATTTATTTCTTCTATGTATTAAGTAAATTATTTAATTTATATAAATACATTCACTATAGTCTATTCTTCTTATCCTACGTCTTTTAAATTAGTCTCATTAAAGTGGTTAATTACACAATCACTAAATATGACTAAGCTTCCTAGTCCACCTCATAGATCTAGTCACCTGAGATATCACCTTGGATAAAATAATTAATTATTATTAATTAATAATTAATCATTATTCTCACCCACACATGTCCTATTCTTAAGGGCTATGTGGCCTCATAAGACTTGGTCTCATGACCACATGTCTTCCCCTACACCAAGTCAAGAAGCAATCCCTATTCCTAAGGAGCTTCTCAAGCCACCT
>MU227475.1:1365439-1386535 GCA_018584345.1 Thuja plicata | reverse complement strand
GGCAACAGGTCGAATCACGCAGACAGTCAAGATGAATAACTCATATTCAGTCTTGGCTGTACCTGGTGAAGAATGACTATGTTGAAGTGTGTGGTTGATTTAGAAGGCCAAAATTAACTCATACAAGAGTAAGTACTTAGGTATTTCATTTTTGGAAGCTTTGTCATTAATGTCAAAGGGAAGTAGTGTATATAAAGGAGTTCAATATATATAGCCGAAGTTATGATGTACAGTAGACTTACAATTTTTGTTGTTAAGTAAAAGATTAAGTAACTTGGCAACATTCCTTTGTTACCATTAATGAAAAAGGGGGAGATTGTTGGAAAGTTGACAATCAGGGTGTATATGACTAATTTTGTGTTGTCAAGTAAACTTGGAAGATAAAATTGGCTAAGTATAGAAAATAGAACAGAACATAGATACATAACTTATTAGTGCACCGCCGTATGTACGTACGATCGAATCAGACTATGCACCTCCATACTTAAGATTTATGATATTTCATTAAGCTTAGTATGTACACACATGGCATAGTATGACAATATAGAGAAGTTACAACAAGATTACGTGCCACTAGCAGTTCAAAAAATAGAGTATGAAGTCGAACTCAGATTTTGGATTAGCGTATAATATTTTATTTTGTAATGACCATGAACCTATAGTAATATGTTTTTAATTGTGTCTTTAACACTCATGTAAACATGATTAAGCCAAATTGTTTGGAAGCGTTTTGTATGTTGTTTTTGGGCTGACTAAGGTCTTGTTTTTGGTCGCATCTATTCAGGCATGTATATATACTTAGACATGTAATTTTGTATGAAGTGTAAGAGTGGTAAACAAGCAGAGAAGATATCTAGAAGATCAATATGAGAAAATTAGTATGAACTAGATGTCTTCAAGAGATTAAAGCATCATCACATAAAAGAAACTGATCAGAAAATAGTGTCATAACAACAGTTCATCTTTTGATATAGTATATATCTATTACTTGAAGGTTTTAGCCTTCATCCTATTGGGTAGTGAGCTTTGGCAGTGAGCCATTCACCTTTAACATGGTTTTGTAAAGACTCCTAATAGGGTCATTGTATTTGCATTATAAAGACTGCTCCTAACAGGGCAAAGGAAATCTAACAAGTTGATAAGACTAGTACAATCATTTGTGGGTACTAATTACCACTAGGGTTTTCCTCTGATCAAGGTTTCCCCGTAATCATATCTTGAGTTATGTGTTATTGTGTTATGCTTCATTTATAATCTATTTGATTTAAGTTTCAAACTACTGAAATAAAGATAATTGACAAACACTGATTCACCCCCACTCTCAGTGTTTCTAACACATACTAATATCCTCCCATGGCCTCTCTATTACAAGAAATGGATGATATAACCCTATATTTTTATTGGTTCTTTTTTCCATCTAATATATTCTACAACTACGCACAAAAGTCTTAACATATTGTTGCAATTTTGGCTAATAATAATGCTCAATAAGTAGAGAAATGGTCTTATCTCAACCAAAATTTCCAACCAATCCTCTACTATACTTATCTTTAATTAGGTTCTCTCTCATAGAAGTCTTTGGAATGCACAATTAACTTCCTTTGAATAACATCTCATCTAGGATTATAAAATAAAACCACTTGGTCGTGTCTAAAGTAATAGGATCAATGCAAGATCTCCAAACCTCACTAAAATCGAGATCCTCCAGATACAAATTCTTGAGTTCTTGGAACTCGACAACTTTAATTTTCTTATTTGTCAACAAATTTTACCTCTAACTCAAGGCATCTACAAATTTTTTAGACTTTCCACTCCTGTGCTTTAAAACAAAAGTGTAACTTTACAAAAACTCAACCCATTTTAAATGCCTTTGATTCAAATTTACTTGAATATTCAAATACTTTAAAGATCTATGATGAGTAAATAAAAATAATCTTTAGGCAAAAGATAATGTCTCCACTTCCTTAATGCCTTAACTATAGCATAAAAATCTTGATCCTAAACACAATATTTTATTTTGGCATCATTCAACTTCTTACTAAAGTGAGTAATGGGTTTATGTTCCTGACTTAAAACAACTCCAATGACATTTCCACTAGCATCATAGTATACTTGAAATACCTAAATATGGAAGTGCCAAAATAGGCTGCTCTATAAATTTTCTTTTCAATAAATCAAAATTGTTTTCTACTCCCATGGTCTATTTCAAATCCTTTTTATCCCCTCTTGTTATTTCGGTTAGGGGTCCACAAACACTACTGAAATTTTTGATAAACTTTCTATAAAATCTAGAAAAACTATGAAAAGATCTTACCTCAGTAGAACTCCTTGGAGTAGGCCATTCAGGGATAACCTCCAATTTATCAGGGTCTATTTTAAGACCATCTATTAAGACAAAAATACTAGGTACAATAACTCCTAAAAAAAAAAAAGCACTTCTTTAGGTTAATCAATAAATTTTCTTCCCTTAAATTCTCAAAAACCCTTTTCATATGAATTATATGCTCTTTCAATGTCTTAGTGATGATCAAAATATCATCCAAGTAAATAATAAAAAACTTAATCAAAAATTATTTCAATACCTCATTCATGAGGCACATGAATGTTCTTAGTGCATTAGTTAGCCCAAAAGGCATGGCTAACCACTCATACAAGCCCTCCTTTGTTTTGAAGGTTGTTTTCCATTCATCTCTTCTCTAATCCAAACTTGGTGATATCCACTCTTCAGATCTATCTTTGTGAAGTACTAAGCTCCACTCAAACAATTCATAATTCCATCCATCCTTAGCAAGGGAAACCTATACTTGATAGTAATCTTATTTTTTTTCTATTTCATATCAATTTATAACAAAATATTTTCATATTGGAACTATAGAATTAAAAAAATATCAGAGAGCTCGAGAGTTTCACTATCCAACTTCAACCAGATCAAAAAAACCAACTACTACAAATTACTGGTACATTATAGTATAAGTGACAAGATACAAAACTTAAATCTAAAACACTAAATCACTTAAAATAAACTGATCACTTAGTCCGTGCCTCCTAGTCTATTTTAGTATCATTAGAATCTAGGGATAGAGCATTATAACTGATGATTTCATGAGATCTGTAGCCCAGGTCTCCTACTCGCTTTGGTTCCTCAACATTAGGATTCCACTATCCAGACTACTTCAACTACTATATGAATTCAGTAAGAGTGACCTCAAATTCACCCTTAGCCTTCATAGTGGTGTATCCATGTGCTATGCCTTTCTTATCAATTGTAGTCTTTCCATATTTTAGGATTTGTAGGAATTTTATCTCCTTCATTTTGATCACAGTGGTAGATTTTATGACAACATCAAGATAAACGAGTCTTTGAAGAGACTCAGTAAGGTTCCTATCCTTTCCTTCAACCACATCATTATTCTGAGCCTACCAAATAATCCATAATATAATAGAAGAAAGTATGGACTAGAAAGTGTTACAATATTTTCTGTTGCTAATATGACCTAAGATTATATTTAAAACTTTGTCATGAACATTGAAGGTACAACCAAATATTTTCCACACTTCAAAAGAAAATATACATTGAAAAAAGACATGCTTTACAGATTCTAGATGTCTACAGACTGTACACAGATTAGGCTCTCCTCTAGGCTTCTTAAAGGGAAACTTATGCAATAGGAGTTTTCACAAAAAAAAAAGGCAATTTTGGGTTCCAAAGGTCTACTCCATATGAAGGAAAAATATTTTTTCTAGTGAGATTGTTGGGCATGAAGGTGCCACTTGTAATTAACATGAGAAACAATAACAGGGCTAAAGGTAAGCAGGTTGTAGATGTATTTGGATTTGACAAGGTGGAGGGGAGTGTTTTCCGGCCAAGAGAGTTGGAATGAGCAATGACTTGGGGGGCAACAACCACTAAAGGATCTCAAACTGTTGAGGGAATTTGAGAGGAGGGAGTGTGTTCTCCATTGGGATTTGGGAATATTAAAATCTGCTTCAATTTTCTCCCATGGAATTAATTTTCCATGCTATAATAAATTATGGAATGTATTAATACGTTTCTCAGACCTCTTTGTTTTTGAAAAACCTTGAAGTAATTCCAAGGGTTTACTACCATGCTTGAGATTCCACCATTTTAACTTCTTTCCATAGATCATTCTATTACCCTCAGTTGGGCCAGTATTACAGAGAAATTGTTTCACAAATTTCCAACTCTTCCAAATGGTTTTGAAAACATTTTAACCCTACACTACTATATTGGATTCTATTGTAAGAAGATCAGTATAGCAGAGTTTAGTCCAAGTCTTAGATTTTCTAGGATGAGCCCGAGGTAATTTATTCATAATAAAGACTTTCCAGGGCTCCTCCCCTATGGATGCCTTTGCAATCTATTTAATATCTAAGGTTATATCTTGAGTTTGAAGATCTTTAAGACCAATACCACCCCAAATTTTCTCTCTGGTATACCATTCCCATGATACTGCATGCATCTTTTTGTTTTCTTGACCATCTGACCAGAGGAAGTATTTGTTATATTTCAGGATAAAGTTGAATTGATGTTGGTTAAACAACCAAGCAGAGGAGAAATATAATGTATAGGAAGAAATAATTTTCTGACATACTTGGAATCTTCTAGGAAATGAGAGTGGTGGTACTATTATGAGATACTAGGGTTTTATCAAGCTTACCCTATTTTATTTTTTTAAACCACTAGTATCCTATGTTTTCTTGTTACTTTATTCACTAAAGTAACATGTCATGTCACCATGGGTGGGGCCTTTTGTTATCCCTTTGATGTTTTATTCTTTTCAAAGGCCCACATAGTTATCTAATTGTTTTGTTTTAAATGTTGATCTACAGTCGAGATTTAAACTAGGTTTTTTTTGTTCAACTTCAATTTCGCAAGTTGATGTGAACTGATATGACTAGGAGTTAATTTGAAAGATGCCAACGTTTCTTCTTAATTTATCATAGGTATTTTGGTTTGTGAGTTACAGTAAGGTTCTCTGGTGTTATAAAGAGTTGCAGAGAATGTAAAACTATTTTCTCGATTCTTGGAGTAATCTGTTGCAGAGGCTGACATGTTTCTAACTAGTAAGTTGCTGAATCTTTGCCTTGTATTTTACCACATTTTGTTTTGGGTTCTGTTGTGTGAAGGCATTCTATTTTGATCCTATTTTGAGTTTAAGTTTTAGTGTGAAGGTGTTTAGAGGTAAAGTGTGATAGGAAGCTGAAGTTTTTTAAGTCAAGATATTCATGGCACCATTAAGAAAACATTCAGGGAAAATTAATTATGAAGAGAGAAACCTTTATGATGATTTCTCATATTTATTTCCTGAATCCACTAATGATTGGGGTGACACTAAGAATATTCCCAAATGTAAAAAAATGGGAGAGGGATTGTTTGATAAGGCTTAGGTTCTGACCAATACTATTATTCCAGATACGGGTTTGAATCTTTTTATGTTGTGTTTTTCTCAGAGAAAATTACAATCTCCCTCTGGAAATGCATGATAGTATGACTAGGGAAAATTGGTGATGCCAAAGGTATTCATGGATGTATATTTTTTATTAGCCATTCCAGATAAGTATGACTCTATATTAAGAGTAATTAAGGATAACAACGGTGATGAAATCCTTAGGGTTTGCAAACAAGAATTAGAAGAATTGTTTGATTTGTATGAGCCATCCCCAAGTTTGGAACCCATTGATCTCCAATATTTTGAGCAGAAGTACACAACTCAAAAAAGCTCTATCAGAAAGTTAGTTAAAGCCTGTACATTTGGATGTTGTAGGAAAAGATAAGTATTTTGTTGGCCCTAGCACTAAGGAACCTTTCAAGAAAGAGGCTTTCAATCTAAATCTCCTTGCACTTTTTTTATTCTTTATGTCAGGTTCTGGGTTTACATCCCTTAGAGGTGATTCCAGTTGAGTATCTATATATGGTCATTCATGTTAGGAAACCCCACTTTCATGTCATCTATGATTTTGCTTTGTACATTGCAGATAAAATACATGAAGGTTTGTTGGGAATCAAGAATAGAAAACTAGATACTCATTTCTCCTGGTACTCTATGCTAATGCACATGTTCTTGGAAAAACATGTCACTTTCGTTGAAGAAAACATGACTTTAAATAAAGAGAAGGATGATATTCAATTTCCAGTGCAACTATGGAGCACATATATGTCATGGGATAGGAAGGATGCTAGTTTTGTGACGTTTGAAAATGATTTTGCATCTAGATTAAGAACAAAGTTACAAGTGAATACACCAAGGATTCAAAAAATGTTGCATGAAAAGTTCAGACCTTTGGAGATAGATGCTAGTTTAAGAGTTATGCACAATTGGGGTGACACACATCCTTACCCTATAACCACACTGATCAGATTGTATGGTTTTAGTGTAAACCCTCATGTATTAGCATACCAGGTTCCTCTTAGACTTGGATTAGCTAAGTTTTTATGGAAAATAGGCTGTATCCAAGAATAAGAATTGGCTGGAAGAGGAAAGTGGACTATTTTCCTAGATTTCACAGCTATACATTATTATTTCATTGCCAATGGTGGTCGGAAACACTTTTCCAAGATTCTTGAGCCTTATCATATGGGTGTTAGTGTAAAAATGATTATTGATCCTGAGGACTTTTTCAATATTTTTTGCAATAGAGTGGGTAGAAGAAAAAGAGAAAATAAGTTCCATTACCCTGAGGATGTCATTAGAAACGAATTTATTTTATGTGATCAAGATTTAAATAAAGAAAAGTGGGTGGAATACAATAAATTGTTGGATTTCATCCAAGAAGAAGACCCAGCTTATGATCCTTTGAAGGATTTCAATCCTTTTGGAAATAAGATAAATGCTCTTTGTGATCATTTCCAAGAAATAATGTAGGTATTACACCAAAAGTGGACAAATGTTAAAGTAGTAAAAAAGAAGATGATATATCAGAGGGATGTTTTAATTATGAACAAAGAAAGATTGCCTATTGGGGATATAACTAGAAAAAATATTGTCTCTGTTGAGAAACCTAAGGTTTAGATTAAGGACAAGTTTATGTACAAGGTAATGCTACCAGGTAAATCGTCATAGAGTGATACTCTCAAGGAAGGTTAGGTTCTAGAGGAAAGACCTTCACATTTACCAAATTTTTAATATGATTTTTCCCAGATAAAAAGAAAGCAGTTGGAAGAAGAAATAAATATGAGAAACAGAGGTTAGCTTGACAAATCTCCATAGAGAAGTGATTCTCATATTGCATGTCCTTTGACCAATGATGAAGTACCTGAATTAACTGAAAAGGAAAAGGAAAAATAAAATTGTAGGATACTTCCACTTCCCCATCACTATCAAAGAAGATGAAGAATGTACCCATTGTAAATATAGATGAATCTCCTGAAAAAGATTTAATTTCCAACTCCCAAGTTGCATCTCCAAAATCTGAATCTTTGGATTCTCATGAAGATTTGATTGCTGAACAATTACTTGAAATGTAGGAGTAGGGGAATGTGATTATCATATAGGAGGAGGTCCAATAAGGTATGCTTACTTTACCACCCCCTTTGGAATGAGATCTTATTATTTATGAAGTACAAGGCAGGGTAGTAGATAAGGTGAGTAGAATTGCTTATGAAAAATACTTATCAGATGATAATTTTGTAAAGGAGGGACCTTTTATATAGTTTTTTTGGGGTACTAAATTGGAGGAATTGAGAAATAAATTTGAAGAGAAACAGGTTGTAGAACCTAATAAAGACAAAAGTATAATTGAAGGGGAGGTAAAAAATGAAATAAATCAACTAATCCAAGAAATCACTCCTACTAAAGAAAGAAAGATGATTGAAGAAGCAGGGGTTCTAATACTACCAAAATGGGATATTGCTAATGCCTTTTCCTTCCATTCCATTAGAAAAGAAAATGCTCCAATATACTAGTAAGAAGATGAAGCCAAGAAGGCATCAAGAGGAACAGTCTTCAACAAATATCATGTTGCCTTAGCTATTTGGTAATTATCTCAAGGGGAAAATAAATAAGGATAGTAGTGTCACTTCTAGCTTCAAAGGAGGACTTGTGATGAAGAGGGTAACATATACCTTTGGTATAGAAGCTTCTAAGCTTAGTCTTAGTGCTGCTAAATTCAATAAAGCAGTAGCAGAAATAGAGGAAACAAAGAAGGAAAATTATAGAATTTTCTATGTAGAATTGATAGAGGCTTATAGAATCCAAGAAAAGAAGCTAATACAATATAAGAGAGGCTCTCAGCTAGTTGGATCATCTAAAGCCATATTGCAATCTAATTTTGTTTCATCCTCCTTACCATTGAATCCAAGAAGTATCCCGATTTCCCCCTTTGTAGATTACCCAATATCTCCTAAAACATCAACACATGATGAGAATAGATGCTCTACAAAACCTTCAAGAGCACATTTGATGGAAAAATAAAAGAATTGGAAGGAGAGTTGCATAAAGAGAAGGAAGAGTCCAAGAAAATAATGAAGGATATAGTCAATACAATGTTGACACATGTCAGTAAGAAAATGGTTAGAAGGATGAAAAGTGTACATCATTTGTACTCTATTCTTAGTGAGGTATTAGGAGTATTCACTAAAGATAGAGTTATCCTAGACCAATCTTTGATAAGTGGGTAAGAAGAGCCCTAACATTGAGGGATGTGTGCTTGGGATCTTATGACAGTAGTGCTGCCCCTTTGATCAAACTTGCTTATGAATTGGTGATTTCAATGCAAGAGTTCCATGCTTTTCTTGACATTGTGGAAAGGAAGATAAATATTTTATTCAGAGGATTCAAGGACTTGGAAAAGGATATTTTTCCAGATATAATTGATGATCTGGGTAACATCAAGAAATTGCAAGATTGGTTAGACCAAACTACAAATATCCTAAAGGAAAAGGTGGATATTATTTGTGAAAATGGAGACAATAATACATTAACTGCATGTGTGGACAATGTGCTAACATGTCGTTCATTTTTGGAAGAATTTGAGAAAGAAATAGATCAAGTTGTGGTTAAATATTTGTCTTATATGAAAATTGTTGATGAGGCAATTAAATTCAAATGACCATCAGATTTAGAATATGAAAGTTGGCAACAAAAGTACTTAACAAGTATTTGGAGATTAGTTGTTGCTGCCATAATTGAAAGTGAAGGAGATCAAAAGGACATAGCCTTAATTAGATGAATCAATATTTTTTTATCCCGTATGATATGTTATTTTGTGAAAAGGTTCCCAAGTTTTTAAATTGATTTTGTCTTTTTGTGATGATGTGTAATTCCATGATCCTGAAGCTTGTTTCTCCCTTGTGTTCTATAAAAGGAAAAATCAAGATGGGAATGAGAGATCTCTAGGAGTCATAAGTTTAGCTTTTTGGTCTTAGAGGTCAAGTCTGATAGATTTATGGTCTAGAAGAAAATTTAAAAATCTCTTTATAAAAAATAAAAGGTGTTGCACCATTGGAAAAGTTTTGAGATGTACTCTAAATTTATTGATAATAATATATGAATAGATCAGAAGCAATTTTCCTCCAATATCTCTCCTTCTATTGAATTGTATGGATTCTGGATGATTTGAGTCAAGCACTTATTTCATTCATTGCACTGTTGAAGGTATATGCAAATATTTTTGTTACTTTGATTCAAGTAATCTATTAATTGTTCAAGATATTTTGTAGATTCATATAGTTTGTAGTAGGATATTGTAAGAAGTGTTTGCAGGAAATTTGTCAGCAAAAATTGTTACAAAGTTATAGTTTCTTAGGTTAAGATTGTTATACATTTGTTCATAAGTATATTTTAAGTTTTTCCCAAAGGATTAAGACACTGATCTTTGTATGAATAGGTCTAGTTACTTTTGATTATGATATGCGATTAGAACCAAAATCTGAAAATATCATTATCTTTTGTATCGGTTTAAATTGTTATATATTTCATCTCAAGCTCCACATTACCTAGTAGTTATAGTACAAATTTGGCTAATTTGTATTATTTTCTTTGGTGTATTATGAGCATTAAGGATATTTTCTATTTTTCTCAAATGTAGTCATATTAGTAAATTGTTGTACATGAGCATTTGAATGTTCACTCACCTAGGTATTGCAAAACCTAAATTGTAGAAGGATTTCCAATCCTTGTTAGTTGGTCAAGAATATAATTGTTCTTCAATAATTGAGAACTTTCCATTTCATAGAATTATTGATTAGAATTTTTTGGTTTACCCTTCAGGAGAACCAACAAAGAGGAGATTACTGTCACATTTGTTCAATTTTTTCACAATCCTTTCCTTGACCAAACTCCACATTTCATTAATATTGGGGTTGATTGCAAATGGAATACCTAGATATCTGACAATATGGTTAGGGTCTCCCCATTCAAATCCAAACTTTCCCCACCAACTTGGGGTATTGTGGTCCCATCCCATTTGTTAGAATAACTGAGAGGGGGGGGTGGAATCAGTGGCCTCAAAAATTAATCCAATAATCCAACCAAAAATTATATCATATATATGAAAAATCTAGTTATCTTTAGTCCTACAAGATGTATGCCTTGTGTAAATCTAACATATATATGCTTCTTGGTGAATATACTATTTATCCTTTTCTTAAGTTTTACCGAATATAAGTTTATCTTTTCTTAACCTTTACCAAATATCAGTAAATAAACTTAGTGTTTACTGATCAATCCGATTTAAAAATCAAAGAAATGAATCATATACACATTTGACACATGGATTTTTAACGTGGAAACATTGTTAAGGGAAAACCACTTGGGATAGGTAACCCAAAATTTTTACTCTTCTGAAGTAAGCTCGGTGAAGAGCCAACCTTGTTAAAGGTTACAAACACACTGTTGAGTGTGACCTTGTTAGAGGATTTAAAACTAATAGTTTATCACTTGACCTAGAATTCACTATGCTGACAACATAAAAACCTTTTGATACTCCTTAGGATGTATCTCAATATATTAAGGATGGTTAAATCCCACTCTGTTAAAAGATTTTCTGATCCAACGGTTAAAATAAAATAATAAATAAACTGTTCATTAATACAAAAAAACTTTGGAGATGTTTAGTATTTTAAGTCTATAATACCTCTTCTAAACAATGCTCTCTCCAATACATTTTCTCCCCTTCTTTCTTTCTGCTTAGTGAAGTTGTTGCTTCTTTGTTTCTCAGTGTTTGCAAAATTCT
Source organism: Thuja plicata (assembly GCA_018584345.1). Classification (NCBI taxonomy): domain Eukaryota; kingdom Viridiplantae; phylum Streptophyta; class Pinopsida; order Cupressales; family Cupressaceae; genus Thuja; species Thuja plicata. Next base: position 1,375,342 of record MU227475.1, on the reverse strand, counting down.
TGGCTTTGTCCCCCAGCCTGTATGATCAAATCTGCATGAAGACTTCTATCTTCACCAGAATTATTCTCAGCATTCCTCTCCTCATAATGAATTACTTGTCTCTTTATATAGATATGATTTCACCATTCTTCTGTCCTTCTTGTTTTCTTCATTGATCACTTCTTGATTCATAAAGCTCTCCATGCTTTCTTTTGTTTTATTCCGTAAATCTCTCCTTTTTTTCTGGAATAAAACATGCTTTAAATATCCTTCTTATCTTTGGATTTTAACTGATCGATAGAAATTAAAAAAACAATCAGTTAAATCTAAATATATCTCTACTAGCTAAGTTGTTTTGTCATTTTCTAACTTCATTTCTCATCGGTTAGCACTTCAGTTGTGCTTGGTGACTACCGCAGATAGCTTGGGTATCAAATTTAGTTCTATTTGGTGATAACTGTAGTTAGCTCAGTAATGCTTGATCAAGTATCACTTTCTCAGGTAACACTGTCCATCGGTTAGCACTATGAACTTCTATGCTCGGGGTTCACTATCCGTTGGGGTTTACTGTCACTCAATGTATATGATTACCGATGACAAAAGATTTGTCTCTTCAGATCTTTAAGTGTTGTGAAAATATGTGTATGACAAATCATACCATATCAAGTTGACAGTAATGAAAATACAATACATTAACTGATAAAATGTCTTGAATTTACTTTCTGTAGCTCGAAAATCATCAACTTTTTCATCTTCAAACATTCAATCAGTTATAGTTCATCAATCTCTCCCTTTGGCATTGATGGCAACATACTACTAACAAAATATGAAATATATCAATTGTAGTTCATCAATCTTCCCAAACTATTTTTTCTATAACCAAATCAAATATCTAACTCTCGGTAAGCTCTTCTAGCTTAGATTTGATTCTTGCAGAGTACTTTCTTCATTCTTCATTTCCTTCACTGGATAGATGTAGAAAATTATGATTCCGTCTCTCCCTTTCCTGGATAGATATGCAGTGTTAACTTTTCTCCAATTCTCTCCCTTAGATGGATGTTTCTTTGAGTCTTTCTAAGATGTTTTCTCTCCCTTTGACTATTCCTCTCCCTGATGATATTTATTTTCTCTCCCTTATCTTTGGATATTTCATATGGATATATTCTCTCCCTTATATCTGGATGTTTCTTATGGATATATTCTCTCCCTTTGACAACAATGCCAAACTAAAATATATCATTGTATATCTCTTTTCCATCAACAATATAGCTCTATAGTAGCCAAAAATTTCTTTGGTGTTCAATTCTGATAAGTACCTTCTTGTATTGATTTATCATTGTAGTACATATCTTTTCTTGCATCAACATGAATGATCTTCTAATAATGTGTGGGTTGATGCAGCCTCCTAGTCATCTTAGTGACCAGTAGACAAGGGTTAGAACCCTAGTCTCTTCCTTAGGTACTCAAATGTATCTTTTGGCAATGGCTTTGTGAATATGTCTGCTAATTGTTCTTTGGATTGAACATATTCAAATATCACTTCTTTCTCTTGTACTTGTTCCCTTAAGTAATGATACTTAATAGAAATATGCTTTGTCTTAGCATGCACGACAGGGTTCTTTGAAATATTGATAGCACTTGTATTATCACAATAGATAATCACTAGATCAGGAATTTTCATATTCATACCTTCAAGTAATTGCTTGATCCATGCAATGTTAGAGCAATTTGCAGTAGCAATGACATATTATGCTTCTGTAGTAGATTGAGAGATGAATCCTTGCTTTTTACTTATCCATGTGACACGTCTGCCACCCTTAAAGAATGCTCCTCCTATTGTGCTCTTTCTATCATCAATGTTTCCATCCCAATCAACATATTTACAAACTTGAAGCTCAAATTTGCATTCTCTAGTATATCAAAGACCATAGTCTTCAGTATTCTTTAGATATGTCAGAATTCTTTTGACAACAGTCATGTGTGATTCCTTGGGATTAGCAGAGAATCTTGCAACTATTCCAACTGCATGTGATATATCTGGTCTAGTATGTACAACATACATGAGTTTTCCAATTATAGATCTATATAAGGTCTGATTCACCTCTTTTGACTTGTCTTCCTTTGTCAGTTTGCATCTGGTTTCCATAGGTGTTCCAACTGGTTTGGAATCCTCCATCTTGAAAATCTTCAGAACTTATTTAATGTATTTGGATTGTGTGATGTAGATGCCTTCATCCTGTTGTAGAATCTATAGAACAAGAAATAATTTGATCTCCTTAAACATTGACATCTCAAAATTTTTTCTCATTTTATCAGAAAATGGTTTGCATAACATATCATTACCTCCAAATATGATATCATCAACAAATATCTTCATAATCAGAATGTTATCATCAATATCTTCTTTTAAATATAGATTACTGTTATCACTTGTTCTTACAAATCCAATATAATGAGATAAGAGTGAATTATTTCATACGATGCTCTCGGTGCTTGTTTCAATCCATACAAGGATTTATGTAGTCTACAAACCATGTTTCTCTAGTTAGGATCAACAAACCCTTCTAGTTGTTTATTGTATACTTCTTCTTATAGTATTCCATTTAGGAATGCAGACTTGACATCCATTTGGTATACTTTGAATCCTTTGTAAGAAACATAAGTAAGTAGAATTCTTACTCCTTCTATTCTAGAAATAGGTGCAAAGGTTTCTCCATAGTCAATACCTTCTTCTTGTGCATACCCTTTGCATACTAGTCTTGCTTTGTTCCTTGTGACTTCTCCATTCTCATTCAGTTTGTTTTTGAATATCCATTTTGTACCTATGACCTTTTTGTCATTTGGTCTAGGTACTAATGTCCATGTATTATTCTTTTCATTCTTTTTAATCTGTTAATTCTCCTCATTCATAGTACTGACCCATTCTTGATTCTCAAGTGCAGTATCGACAGATTTAGGCTTAAAATCACAAATCAAACATCTAATGTTCAGTGACTTACTTCTTGTTCTCATTCCAACCTTTTTGTCTCCTATGATCTGGTTCTGTGAATGGTGTCTTCTGACATACTTGGAAAGTATCAGTTTAGATCTTTGTTCATCATTCTGATCATCATCTTGACCTTCATTTTTATCTTCATCACTCGATACATCGTTGTGAGCAATTTCCTAATTTTCGGTGTGTGCAGCCTGTTGCTCAGGTGCATTGTTTTGTCGCTTGGTAGAGATACACTATTGCTCAGGAAGAGTGTCAGGTTATTCACTGTAGACAAATTTTTTGTAGTCTTCTGGTTCCTTTGTACTTTCCTCATCATTTTTTTTTAAGACATTTATAAGCCTTACTTTTGGTAGAATAACCTAGAAATATTCCTTCATCACCTTTGGAGTCAAGCTTTCCATTTCTATCATCTTTCAAAATATAGAATTGACTTCCAAAAATTCTAAAGTAACTTACATTAGGTGTGTATCCATACCATAGCTCATAAGGTGTCTTATTGGTGTCTTTCTTCAATTGTATGCTGTTTAATGTATAGATAGCAGTACCGATAGCTTCTCTCTAGAATTTTTGTGTGATTCCTTTCTCAATCATTAGTGTTTTGGAACAATCAACAATTGATCTCTTCCTTCTTTTAGCAATCCTATTTTTTTGAGGTGTTCTTGGTGCAGAAACCTGTCTTTTAATTCTATGCACATTACAAAAGATAGCGAATTCATCAGAAATAAATTATCCTCCTCTATCTAATTTTAGACATTTTAGTTCCTTTCCACTTTGTTTTTCAACTATAGCTTTATACCATTTGAACATCTTAAATTCTTCTGATTTCTCTTTTAAGAACATAGCAGTCATCATTCTAGAATAATCATCAAAAAATAGAATGAACTATCTATCACCATAGTAGCTCTTTGTTCTCATTGGTCCACATAAGTCAATATGGACTAATTCTAGAATAGCTTAGATGTGTAGATTTTTCTCTTGAAACTAGACTTTGTCATTTTACCTTTTTGACAATTCTTACACATGACATGGTCAGGTTTTGACATGCTCGGTAAGCCTCTTACTTTTATTTTATTTCTTATCCTAACCATGTTGTCAAAATTCACATGACATAACATTTTATGCCACAACCAAATGTCTTCATTTCTATCCAATAAACAAGTGGTGTTAATATCATCAAGATAGAATTGGTTAACTTTTGTTTGTTCACCAGTACTGATCAACCTTCTTGATTCATTATAGATTTTTACCTTTTTGTTCTCAAATGAAACTCTATGTCCTGTGTTATTTAGCTGTGAAACACTCAATAGATTATAGTTAAGTCCTTTCACCTAATATTCATTTTCACATCTAATCAGATTATTCAACATTATGGTTCCTTTACCTTCAACTGGACAAGGTGAGTCATTACCCATTCTTACTGATCCACCATTATAATATTCAAAAGTTTCAAAATTTTACTTATCTCTAGTCATGTGGTGATTACAACCACTATCAATAATCTAGACATCATTTTTAATAACCTTAGATATGAGTGCAGTTTCAACATACCTTTCTTCTTTGTTTAAGTCATCCTTCATAGCAACAACTACCACCTCAATATCTTCATCAGATTCAGTGTCAATATTTTCAGCTTTGTTCTCAGCCAGGTAACAAGCCTTCTTTCCTTTGTCCTTGTAGTCTCAGTTATCTCTTCTATCAGATTGTTGGTTGCTTTGGTAAGATTGGTCATCACTTTCATCAAAATTCTTTTCTTAAGATCTGTCATTGTTTCTATCTTCTTTTATCTTGTTAGGACATCTAGCAACAAAGTGTCCAATCTCTTTACAATTAAAACATACCAATGGAAATTTACCTTTAAATCTACCTTTTCCTCTCTACAACCTTCTAGCTATTAGTACTTCAATATCATCAAGTTCTTGTTCATCGCTATCACTTTCACTATCATTTCTCATAGTGTGTTTATGACTTGATTTACTTATTTTCAAAGAAGATTTGAATGCAGAATCAATAGTTGGTAAGACACTATTGTCAAATTTTTTCATCTCAAATGAAATAAGTATACCAATAAAATTATCTAGAGTAACATTGTTATTTTCTACTGCTCTCATTTCTTATATTGTAGATACTCTAAGAGCATAAATAGGCAGTAAGGTTCTGAGAATTTTACCTACCATTTTTTCTTCTTCAAGTACACCTCCTACTCCTCAGATAGCATTAACAACCTCTTTGATTCTGCTACTGTACTGAGTGATGTTTTCTCCTTCTTTCATTCTTAGGTCATCAAACTTTCCTCTTAGGCTTTCAACTTTATCCCTTAACACATTTTTATCTCCTCCATGTACTAGCTTGAGTTTGTCCCACATTTTATTTGCAGTGGTGCATGATTTGACATCTTCAAATTCAACATCAGAGAGTGAGGAAGAAAGTTCTATCATCATAGAATTGTGTTCTTGTTTCTCTCTCAATTGATCAACTATCAGAGGTCCAGTAGGTAAAATAAATTTAGTATCTATGTACTATGTGACATCATTTCCAATACCTTATAGATGGAGTGTTATCCTAATTTTCCATGATGAAAAGTTGTCCTTGTTCAACTTAGGCACAACTCTTTTTCTCATCTTGTGATATTTTTCTTGAGTCTTAAAAATCTCTTCCAAAAACACAAGCTGTGATACCAATTGTTAGAATGACTGAGGGGGGGGGGGGGGTGAATCAGTGGCCTCAAAAATTAATCAAATAATCCAACCAAAAATTATATCACATATATAAAACCTCTAGTTATCTTCAGTCCTACAAGATGTATGCCTTGTGTAAATATAACATATATATGTTGCTCGGTGAATATACTATTTATCCTTTTCTTAAGCTTTACCAAATAGCAGGTTATCTTTTCTTAACCTTTACCGAATATCAGTGAATAAACTTTGTGTTTACCGATCAATCCTGTTTTAGTAATGTGTAAAGCAAAACATCAAAGCAATGAACCATATACATATTTGACTCATGGTTTTTTAACATGGAAACCCAGTTAAAGGGAAAACCACTTGGGACAGGTAGCCCAAAATTTTCACCCTTCTGAAGTGAGCTCGGTGAAGAGCTAAACTTGTTAAAGGTTACAAACACACTATTAAGTGCGACCTTGTTAGAAGATTTAAAACTAACAGTTTATCACTTGAACTAGAATTCACTATACTGTCAACATGAAAATATTTTGATACTCCTTAAGATGTATCTCAATATAATAAGGATGGTTAAATCCCACTCTGTCAAGATATTTTCTGATCCAATGGTTAAACTAAAATAATAAATGATCTGTTCATTAATACAAATAAACTTTGTAGATGTTAAGATCTATTGTAAGTCTAGAACACTTCTTATGATAAATTTTCTCTTCAATATCTTTGCTCCCCTTCTTTCTTTCTGCTCGGTGAATGTTGTTGCTTCTCTATTGCTCAGTGTCTACAGAATTGTTGGCTCTGTTCCTCAGCCTGTATGATCAGATCTACATGAATAATTCTATCTTCACCACAATTATTCTCAACATTCCTCTCCTCATAATGAATTAATTTTGTCTTTATATAGACATGATTTCATGATTCTTCTATCCTTGTTTTCTTCGTTGATCAATTATTTCTCTGTAAAGCTCGGTGAATACTGCAGATAGCTCAGGCATAAATTTTAGTTCTGTTTGGTGACAACTATAGTTATCTCATTAATGCTTGCTCAGGTATCACTTGCACGGGTAACACTCTCCGTCGATTAACACAATGAACTTCTATGCTTGGGGTTCACTATCTATCTGGGTTTACTGTCACTTAGTGTATATGATTACTGAAGACAAAAACTTCATCTCTTCGGATCTTTAAGTTTTGTGACAATATGTGTGTGAGAAATCATACCATATAAATTTGACATCAATGACAATACAATACATTAACTGATTTAGTGTCTTGCATTTAATTTCTTCAGCTCGGTGATCATCAACTTTGTCATTTTCAAACATTCAATTAGTTATTGTTCATCACCATCATAATAGACTTGGATGGGGATATTTAACTACCAGAGGCTAAACATAACAACTCTAGTTTAGTCATGAGGCAGTCTATGTTTTTTTAATCAAGATACATGAGGGTGAAGGTGTCATTAGAAAATTGAATATTAGAGACCTCTTGTTTATTGGGGAGGAGGATTCCCTTCACTTTTGTGGATATGGAATCATCCCTTAGGAGGAAATAGAGGGAGGCTGCAACAATGAAAAATAGGGAGGGGACAACGGGGCATCCTTGCCTGATTGACCTAGATAGTTCAAAAAATTATGGTCTTACTCCATTGACTTCTACTACCACCCTAGCTCCTTGGAGAAGAGTATAAAATATCTTACAAAAGTGAGGTGGGAATCATAGTGGTTCCATTATCAAGATATATTTCCACTCAATCTGATCATATTCTTTCTCATAATAAATAAGCAACATAACACCTTGTTGCCCAGATACTTTGGCCCAATCTAAAGATTCCTAGTCAGATATAAGATTCTCTAGGATGTATCTCCCCATTACAAATCATGTCTGAGTATTTTTAACCACCTTAGGAAGTACATTTTCAATTCCAAGGGCTAGAGATTTTGCGAGGATCCTATACCCAATATTAAGGAGGGTAATGGGCCTCCAGTTCTTAATAAAATGTCTATCTCCTTCTTTTGGAATAATTTTAATAAGGCTGATGTTGATAGTTGTACCTAGAGTTCCTAATGAAATGGCCTCATTGTAAATACTAAGTAGGTTTCTACAAATCCATTCTATATTAGCTTTAAAGAATTCAACTAAAATTCCATCAGTTCCAAGGGCCTTATCATTGGCCATGTTCAAAATGGAGTTTTTGATTTCATCCTCTGAAAGTTCTTTGTCTATCATTGCTGCATCTTCCTCTGTCACCTTCGTAGGGATGATTCATCTTATCTTTTGTCTAGAAGTCCCCATGGGGGTCCCATTATCTTCTGAACCAAACATTTTTCTATAAAACTTTGAGAAGGTCTCCACAATTTTCTCATGGGATGTGATAGTTTTGTCTTGTTCCCTCATACAAGATATTTAATCTCTCCTTTCTTCTTCTTTAGGGCCCGTTTGTTTTTTGGAATTTGTGCATGCTGGAATTGCCAATTCTAGAATTGAATCCATTCTGGCAATTGTGCTATTCTCAAAATGAATTCTAGAATATGGGCATGTCCTGTTTGGTTCACCTGGAAGATGACTGAGAAGATGCCAATTTTGTGTTTGGTTCCTCACAACTAGAATTGGAATTGGAATTTTGTTTTTGCACACATACACATATACACACACATGTGTATCTATACACACACACAGGTGTGCATATATACACATGTTTGTATATACACATACATGTATATTGACACACATATGTATATATATATACACACATGTGTATATATATATATATGTGTATATATAGACATATACATGTGTGTATATACATACATATATACACACATGTGTGTGTATCTATACACATACACACATATATACATACATGTGTGTATACACACATGTATATATATATATATATATACACATGTGTATATATACACATATAGATGTGTGTATATATATACACATACACACACACACATATATATATATATACACATACATGTTTGTACATACACATGTACACATATACACACATGTGTGTATACACATATATACATACATTTGTGTATATATACACATATACACATATATACATATACACACATGTATATATACACACATATATACACATGTATATATACATACATACACACATATGTGTATATATATACATGTGTGTATATACACTTGTGTGTGTATATACACACATATATATACACATGTATATATTGTTGGCAAGTTAACTTCCTGAGGATGCATGACTGATTTTGTGTTGTCATGATGGCAACAAAGTCATGTTTAGTTTCTGTCATGAAAGACAAAATGACTAAGTATGGAAAACAGGGCAGACAGAGATATTCAATGATCATCACATCAGCGCATGTGTGAAAGATCGAGTCAGCATATGCGCGTTCAGATATATGTTGTATGACACTTGTAAATGCCACATCTAGACACGCATAGTATGGAACAATAGTACGGTGAAGTTACAAGCAAATCAGTAGACCAGTAGTCCAAGACAGAGCATGGAAGCCGACTAGTGTTTTGATCAGCGTGAATTATTTTGTTATGTAATGGCTAAGCACCTTTGATTATATGTTTGTAATAATGTAATTAGCATTGTTGTAAACACACTTGAGCTGACTTGATCAGAAGCGTAGTGTATTTTGTTTTAGGGCTGACTAGGGTCTTATTTTGGGTCGCGCCTATTTGGATATGAACATATAAGTATGTAATGTAAAGTTATGTTACAAGTGTCAATTATGATGTAAGAGGAAGACATAGAAGAGTAGTATGATGAAGTCAGTATATGATATAGCTCTTTAAGAGAGTAAGAGAATTTGTGCATACACAGAACTGATCAGACAATAGTGTCATCACAGCAGTTCACTTTTGATATAGTGTATATCAACTTTCAGAAGGTTGTAGCCTTCATCCTATTGGGCAATGAGCCATATACCTTTAACAGGGTTTTGTAAAAGACTCTTAATAGGGTCAAACCTTTAACCAGGTCATTGTACTCATATTGTAAAGACTGCTTCTAACAGGGAAAAGGAACTTTAACAGGTTCATTATACCTAGTACAATATTTGTGGGTGTTAATTCCCACCGGGGTTTTCCTCTGATCAAGGTTTCCCCGTAGTCATATCTTCTGTTATGAGTTCTTATGTTAAGCTTCATTCAATGTATGTTTGATTTATGTTTAAGTTGCTGAAAAGTAATTAATAGACAAACACTGATTCACCCCCCCCCCCCCTTTTCAAT
>MU227475.1:1342850-1365336 GCA_018584345.1 Thuja plicata | reverse complement strand
TTGAGGAGATCATGGACTCAGCAGAAGCAAAACATTTGAAAAAGAATCTTGAAGCAGCTCTTGAAGATCTTGATAGATCTGAAAAAGAAAATGAAGAACTTAGACTGAAAGTTGATGGCTCACAAATTCTTATCAATAAATTAAGAAAAGATTTGAAAGATTGTTCTACAAGTGATCTAGGGAAAATGGTCAAAAAGCTCAATGAAGAGAATATGTCTCTAAAAGTGAGAATTGAAAATCTGGATGAACAACTCATAGACAGTCAAATTTCTATTGAAGAAAAGATCAAAGAAAGCAAACAAGTAGATGATGAACTCTTGAAAGCAAACATGAAAGTCTTGGAATTGGAAAACATAAAGAATAAATTAGAAATTGAATTAACAGAAGCAAAGGATAAGATTGATAAACTCCACACAAGTTCTGATTCACTTCAATCTCAGCTTAATGCACAAAAGCAAAAAGGCGACACTACTAGTCTTGGATATAGTGTAGCACAAATTGAAATCAACTCATTGCAAGAAAGAAAGAAAGCACATGAAGCATATTCAGAAGCAAAGAAAGTTGAAAATGTTGCAGAGATTAAAATAGATCCACCAAAAGGGGAAATCAAGCAAGTTAACAGAACTTGTTATGCATGTAACAAACATGGTCATTTGGAAAGAGATTGCAAAGAGGTAAGACCTTTCAATGGTTATTGTTTCTCCTGTAATAAGTTTGGTCACATGGCTATACATTGAAGAACAAATCAAAGAAGAATGAATCAAAACAATCAGAGAAATCAACCTCAAAGAAATTTGCAGAACACTACATGTCAGATATGTAACTAAAATGGACACACAACAAATCAATGTAGCATGATGAACAAGAACATCAGACCTCCTATCATTTTTCATGCATGTGGAAAGGCTGGACACATCTCAAGGTTTTGTAGATCTAGAACTCAAAAGCAAGAGGATCCTAAGAAATCACTATTTGAAGAAGGAGAAGTCAATTTTTTTCAAGCAAAAGAAGATTCAAGAAAAATTTGGGTTGAAGTAAAGAAGGACAATGATGTTGACAAAGTAGTTGATGCATCCATAGTGGACGCACCCACTACTTTTGCTTGAGTAGACCTTCTTGGTCTTAGGGGGAGCTATTCTAGCTCAGGACCCCTGCACGGTTGGTATACTCACCTCTGAGTATGCGCCTATGGATTCATGGTTATAAGGACATAATATTGTAGTATGCATACACACATTGTCTCAAATGCATCAGGATCAAAGTTGAAAATTCTCTAAGTAATTTGCGTATGGTTGCAAACATTAAATGCAGTAGCTTTTATAAAAGAATGTAAACATTCGATCTTCTTCACACTTTCATTCGAGATCACATAATTTGGAGAGCACTGGAGCACTAAGCATCAAAGCACAAAAGCATAATAGATTTGGTAGTTAAAGCATGGTTAAGATGTTTAGAATGGAACCCTAGCAGTCGCGCTGTTTCAAAATTTCATTAAAACCCTACTTAATCAAGTTCCAAATAAGTATGGAGAATCTAGTTGTATTTGATATTGTAGAGAGGAAGAGATTTTTATTCAAGAAGCATCCATTCAAATCCATATTGGATGATGTGGAAGGAGCTTTCTCCAAAACCCTTATAGGTGTTGTTCATGTATAAGATATCCGCGCATATGTTTACTGTAAGAAGGAAACAATAGGAGATATTAGCATAGCCACTCATATGGGATTTATGATGAAACTTGATTACACATTCAAGGATGAGTTTGCACACTTGATTGATAACCCTATTTTTGAATACTCTAATGTGCATGAGTTTGATGAGCCAGAATGGGTGAAGATTTTTCTAAGCAGAATACATGATGATCTTTACTAGATTGGTGATGTTCTTGTTCACATAACTAAAGACCTAATCCATGAATTATCTGGACTCCCTAAGACTGGACCAATTTTTCCTACTGGAAAGGATGTCAAGAATAAAATTGAACAAGTTTGCCTATCCAAAAGTGACAAGCGCAGTTTGACAGTTGACCCTATCAAATAAGATGACATAAAACTTCTAACTATGATACTTAGGTATAACTTTCAACAAGCAAGTAGGTTGAATAGTGTCTCTACAACAATAGTCCTAGTAGCTATCAGAATGGTGAAGGATAACACTCAATACAACCTATGTGAGATCTTGTGCACTCAACTAATTGACAACATTCGAATCATCAAGCATGATAGGAGCAAGACATCCAGGTTTGGATCTTTGATCATCTACTTATACTTCCATATTGTTGGAAAGGTTGCAAACCTTTACCTAGACATGAGAAAACCTACAATGTCTTAGATTTCTCTTAAGGCCACTTTAGAGAGTAGTGTAAGGGATGCCATGGATATGGATATCAAGACATTTAGGATCAAGATGTATAAAAGGTTTAGATTATCTCAGAAGATAGTTGACAAATATAAGGATACCATATGTTTCATGGTAGAAATAGATTGCACTTGCATGGAGGCTGTCGAACCTAGAGCCAAATGGATTCATACTCTTGGTTATGAAGTGGAAGAACATGTGTTAGAAGGATATACACAAGTTCTATTGTCTACCCCCAAAGATCCTAATGAGCCAAGGTGGGGCACTTACAGAGAGAAGACCAATGAAGTAGACACTATCTTACAAAGTGCTGATAACAAAAGGAAATCATCCATAATTACATCTAACATAATAAAAGTTCATGGAGTCACTTAAGAAGATCTTGACAAAGCTAGAGAAGCAAAGATAGCCAAAGAACTTGAGAAGATTGAAGAGATCCAAAAGAAGAAGAAAGTAGAGAGAACCTCTGCACCCTCTACCACTATTGACCTAGACTCATCTCCACCTTCAATACAAGGCAAAAAGTCTAGAGGAAGAAAATAAGCACCCACAAATCATCCATCATCAAGGAACACTCAGAGAAAAGAAAGGAATACTCAAGCTCCTCCTGAGGTAGGATTTATACCTAGTCTAAATGTCTTGAAGAACAGAATTGTAAATGAAGGTAGACTAGATACAATTGCTAAAGTGTATGACAAATATCAAGAGATTGACAAGACTGAGATATACTATATGATCATATCTCATAGGATTAGTTATGGAACATATTGGAGATCATGAAAAGACATGCAATAGAGGAAGACATGAGGATTAGAGAAGAAACATTGGATACTCTTCTCCCTATATGCTCGCATGATGAGAAGGCTATTTTATTAGATCTGGTGAAGCCTCATCTCAGAACCAAGACAAGGACCTTACAAATTATGAACAAAGAGTATGAGAAGATAGGTAAAGAGAGTGAAAAGGAATTTTCATAAGTGTTTATGGATAGACACATGTATCCATCAATGGATCCTACAAGAAAGGTAACTCCAGCTCCTCCTAAATAGGCTACAAAAGTAGTAATTCAGAATACACCTACAACAGGTCCACAGGTTTTAGCGCCCACAGTAACAATAACTTCTGGCATAGAAAAAGACTCAGAAGATACTATAGTGGTTGATAATATCAAGATATCCATGACAACATCTGAAAAAGATATGGACAAAGTTGATAAGGCATTTGTAAGCACAAAATAAATGTGCACTGATGATACATCTGCACAACAAGATGAAGTTCCTACCAATGATCCAATTGACATAAATGAAGAAAAAGATACTCTAGGTGATGAGACACCAATAAAAGAGATACTAGTAAAGAGTGAATGCATGGATAGCAATCAAAATACTATATTCTCACCATCCACTCAACCATCTACCTCATTGTTTTCAAGGTTAACTCCTGATTCAGCAAGTCTGGATCATGGGGAGAAGAAGACCTAATCAAGATCAGCGTTCTTGCTATGGAAAAAGTAAAGGAGAAACAAGTGATGAGGAACCCTTTCTTTTTGGAATCAGTAAACATATTGAATGAATTAGTGCTTGCTGATAAGAAAGTAACCAAAGTTCAATCTGTTGAAGATGTGGACAGCATCTTAACAAACTTTAAATCACACTTTACAAGTTTAGTATATTCTTCTACTAAAATTGTAGAAGATGAATATAAGGAGAGATTAAATGAATTGGTAAAGAATTTTACCTTAGACCTAAAATCATTAAAGATTGGGCAATCCATACTGTAAGAATTAGCAGCTAAAGGTAAGAAAGTTATAGCTAACTACATGGACAGAGTGAAGTTCACCTCTGAGCACATTAAAAAGATAGAAGAGGTAGAAATCATGGTGGACAACATCAGAAAATCAGTTGAAACATCCATGCAAGACATGAACATCTGCAACAATGTTTATCAAGGGAAGTTAGATAGGATTGAGAAAGCCAAGTTGGAGATCAGCAAGATAAGAATAAGACAAACTCAGTTGAGAAATGCACTTGCACCATCTCTAGCAGTCTTAAATGAGAACATCAAATAGATTGATGCCACTGTTGTAACATATGATCAAGGTCCATGCATGGATTTGATGAAGATGGAGAAACTGAATTATGCCCTATGCGTGCATCTTCAGACAGTTGATGCAATGAAAGTATTTTGGCAGAAAGAGATCCAATCTCTTTAGATTGTGTACCCTAAAGTTTACATGGAGTATGTAGAAGACTTACAATTTTTTATACACCTTCGTCATTAATGTAAAAGGGGGAGTAATATAGAATGTATATATGTATATATCAATAATATGTTATGATATACAGTCATTTTTGTGTTAAGTCATTTTGAGAAACTTGGCCACATTCCTTTATTGCCATGAATGACAAAGGAGGAGATTGTTGGAAAGTTGACTTCCTGAGGATGCATGATTCATTTTGTGTTGTCATCATGGCAAAAAAGTCATGTTTAGTTTCTGTCATGAAAGACAAAATGACTAAGTATAGAAAATAGGGCAGACAGAGATATTCATCAATCAGTACATCAGTGCACGTGCGAGAGATCGAGTCAGCGTATGTGCGTTCAGATATATGTTGTATGACACGTGTACATGCTACATCCAAACATGCATAGTATGGAACAATAGTATGATGAAGTTATAGGCAGATCAGTAGACCAGCAGTCCAGAAGACAGAGCATGGAAGCCGACTAGTGTTTTGATCAGCGTGAATTATTTTGTTATGTAATGGCTAAGTGCCTTTGATTATATGTTTGTAATAATGTAATTAGCATTGTTGTAAACACGCTTGAGCCAACTTGATCAGAAGCATTGTGTATTTTGTTTTAGGGCCGACTAGAGTCTTGTTTTGGGTCACACCTATTTGGATATGAACATATAAGTATGTAATGTAAAGTTATATTACAAGTGTCGATTATGATGTAAGAGAAAGACATAGAAGAGAAGTATGATGAAGTCAGTATATGATATAGCTCTTTAAGAGAGTAAGATCATTCGCGCATACACAGAACTGATCAGACAACAGTGTCATCACAACAGTTCACTTTTGATATAGTGTATATCAAATTTTAGAAGGTTTTAGCCTTCATCCTATTGGGAAGTGAGCCTAGGTAGTGAGCCATATACCTTTAATAGGGTTTTGTAAAAGACTCCTAATAGGGTCAGACCTTTAACCAGGTCATTATACTCATATTGTAAAAACTACTTCTAACAAGGTAAAGGAACTTTAACAGGTTCATTATACCTAGTACAATATTTGTGGGTGCTAATTCCTTGTGGGGTTTTCCTCTGATCAAGGTTTCCCCATAATCATATCTTGTGTTATGATTTCTTATGTTAAGATTCATTCAATGTATGTTTGATTTATGTTTAAGTTGCTAAAAAGTAATTAATAGGCAAACACTGATTCACCCCCCCTCTCAGTGTTTCTAAAAATATACATCCTTATAGAAATATAATATACATTATTGAAACAAAAATGGGTATGAATTTTCCTTCCCAAAATAATACTTTCAATTCCAATTCCAATTCTAGGTCTGAGAAGGAATTGTGGAATGCTCAAAATGACCCAAAATTAGAATTCTCATAACCCTATTGCAATTTTTAATTTTGGAACCAAACAGGGAATTGAATATTTTGGGAATTCATAAATGCCAATTCCCATTCAATTCCATGAAACAAATGGGTCCTTAGAGTATGAAAGAAGAAATTTGACCCTCTGTCCCCAAAGTTAAGCTATTTGATTCTGGCTCTAACTTTAGCTACTTTGGTCTTAGCATTCTGCAAATTTTTGAGGGAGTCTCTACAAAGCATCATCCTGTGTAATAAACTTGGGTCAGAGGGGGTGTGCTGGATTAGCATTTTAGATTCCTGTAGGGCCTCAAATAATTTGTATTATTCCCACTAGCATCTTTTTCTCTTTTATTTGCTACAACCTTGAGTATCTTTTACCAAGATTCAGGAGTTTGGGTCCACCTAGTTATTTTAGATTCATGGTGAAAAATATAATTATTATACCAGGAAATGATTTTGACTTCCGCCTGAACATCTTCATCCTTAAGAAGAGAGGATTTTAGGGAAAATCCTTGTTTCTTAATAGGAATATCTCCATGATCTAGTATCATATGGATGCAAGAGAGTACAAGATGATGGTTAGAGAGTGTGAAGGGAAAAACCTTTACACAATTGTCAGCAGGAGGAGGGGGACAACTGAAGAACTATTGTAATCACCTAAAATTGGTCTAGAAAGCCTATAGCCCCTATTTTTTATTAATCGGTCTTAATAAATCTTAAATCAAAGATATTCATAAGCTAGAACCTAAAAGCTAATTATGAGAGAACTTAATCAAATTTGCATACATTGAAAATCAAATAAAACAAATAAAAAGGAAAATGTCAAATTTGGCTCATCCTCCACAAGGTTGACCAATCAAATGCACTTCACTTGGATCAAGCTCACATGGATTGATGGAAGTTGAATCTCCACCATTTCTCATTTCCTTTTTCCTCTTAATCTCAACCATCCATTTCTTGGAATCTTCTATAAAAGGGATATCTCCCATTTTCTCATGATAAAAAGAAGATTTGGAGAGTAGAGTTATAATGCTATTTTCATTCTAGGGTTTCATTGTGCACTCATAGCTCTTGATCCCATAATAGTTTATTTTCATTTTTTCATTTGTAGCTCCATTTTGTAGTTTAATGGCATCTTCTTTCATAGCTTGATGGTAGAGGCATTGCTCATTTTATTGATAGCTTACACTTGCATCTTAGCTTCATTCTTCATGGTTACTATGCACTTAAATTTCTAGTTCATGCATTTTCATTTTCAAAGCTTTCTTGAGAGAAAAATATGAAAGTATATGCATCTTTCTTATTCTTGAATTGAATCTTCTATTTTGGGGTAGTCAAGTCACTGACTCTCCATGTCCAATTTGATGGGCACTCATGATAATCACACTCGCATCAACTAGGAAGCAATAAGACAATTTCAAGGGTATTGATGCAATGTTTGATTCTTGTTTTGATGCTAACCCCTTTTGATGTAATGGTTTATTTAAGTGTTTGGTTGCATATTTGATAACACATTTTATCACACATATTTTTGGTGCCCACCGTGGGGTAGAAAACTAATTTTTTCCTTATTCTCACATTTTTTTTATGTTATTAACCAAACTACGTTCATTGTTGTATGATGCTTGATTCCATCTCGTACGACAATTTTCTAAATAGTAGTTTGTCGTATGGGGATGCATGTTGTGTCGTATGATTCTGCATTTAATTTGGATTGTCATTTGAGCTTATTAGATTTGTTGTATGATAGTTTATACTAGCGCATTTTCTCGTATGGTAACCTATACTTTTTCGTACGAATTTCACTAAAAGTTTGTTCTCTATGATTTGTTGTTTAAAGAATATAGAGTATTTTTAGGGGTCATATTGAGCTGATTTTGATTTCCTAACCCCCAGCATGTGATGAATGATCTTTATGCTCTCTATTTTTGCATCTTAACCTATTTTTGCAGAACATTTTGATGAAGGTTTTCTCTCCAAAGTCTCACTAGCACACCTTTTGCAAAATTACTAACATTTTTGTGCTTATACTTTGTCGTATGAATTTCACTGACACTTTGTTCTCTATGATTTTCCATTTCAAGAACAAAGAGTATTTTTAGGGGTCACATTGAGCTGATTTTGATTTCCTAACGCCTAGCATGTGTTGAATGATCTTTTTCTCTCTAGTTTTTCAGCTTAACCAATTTTTGCAAAACCTTTTGACGAAGGTTCGATTGCCAAAGTCTCACTAGCACACCTTTGGCAAAATTACTAAATTTTTTTTTCTTATAGGACGTTTTGAAAGAAAGCAAAGTTGTGAAACTACTAATTCTTGTATTTGTAGGTTTCCTTGTGATTTCATCAACCAAAAAAAACATGTTCTTTCTTAGATGATTTCTTAGGTAGCTAGTTTAATTAGGGTATTGCTTGATTAGGTTAAATTGGACATTAGGGGATTATGCTCTTCTTCTTTTTGAGGAATCAGAAACCCAAAATGTTTGATTGAGCTTAGGAAAACAATACTTTCTTTTGGGAAAATCAAGTGTATTTGATGCATTTAGGAGAAACATAAGGAAATAGGAGAGTATGCTCTTATCCTCTTTGAGGAAGAATCAGAAATCCAGACCTTCCATTTGCTATCCATTTCTTTCTTGCATTTACCTTTAGAGGGCCTTCCAAGAGAGAAATATTTTGGGAATGAACCAAGTGGGAAACAAGCAGACCTGGCTACTGAATCCCACTATAATCAAAAGGTTCCTTCAATCCAAAGAGAGGGGAGACTTGTCTATTTTATATTCCTAATTCCTCTTCATATGTAGAGCCTTATTTCCTCAATCTTGCTAAGAAACTCTACATTTGACTGGGTTCTTGTAGGGCCAGCTTGGTCTCAATCTTGATTACAAGACTACAAGGGGAGTACATTCAACTTGTATAGGGTTGAGAGGTCTCAATGTTTCTTGCAAGACTATGCATTTTGGGTACTTGTAGGGATATATGCCTCAATTTTGCTTATGAAACTACAAGGGATAGTCATGAATAGATTTCCTTACTAGACACTCTTAGATAGAAGGTACTTGAATCACCTCTGAAAATATCATAATCTTTGTGCAAGGATCGATCCAAGTGGATTAACTAGATCACTTGAATATTTTTACACTCAGCATATGTATTCCCAAATTTTTTCTAAAGCATAAATGTGGCATGAGGGAGCCTATGCGATTCAAGAATTGAGTATCTTTTCAAAACCCACACCATGCATAGTCTTGGAGAAATCCAATATCACTTTGTGTGAGGCAAAGAAATTTTAAGCATGGGGAAATATTTTGATACTAAGAAAATTTGACTCAAGGGATAGAAAGTGTTTGATCATCCCCTCTTTGTGTTTGATGTGTTTTAATTACTTGAACTTGACACCCTCAGCAATGAAAAACACTTTTAACAACACAATGCACCTTCATAAATTGACATTTGAGAAAATGTGTTATGAATTTCATCCAAACAAAAGTGGAAAACTGTCCTGGGTTATTCTGTCATTTTTTGTCCTTAGAATTTGGATGAGACTTTGTGACCAATATCATTAATAGATGTAAGTTGTCACTGGGTACCAAGGTACCGACCAACTTCACCTATAAAGGTTGTTCGGGGAATAAATTCTCCAGGCCTTCAAGCATGTGAGTGTCAGGTCTTGATAGTGCAGGAGCTAAGTTGGGTGTGTGACTATTTTATTCTGGGGGATAGCTAGTTTTCTTGGCTCATTTTCTCTAGGGATTAAGGTAAGTTGGGGTTTCCTGCAAACATTTAGATTATCAAACAAACTTCAAAAGATATGCCAGGGTTAGAGTGTATTCATTCTAGTTATAGTTATGCAAATACATTTAAAACATCAACCATGGTCTAATGAACTATACTAAATACTAAACATATACATAACCAACATTTCATACATGTTCAATAGCAAGGGAAAAGAGGTCGTTAATCTACTTAAACATTAGAGAAAAGGACATCATAAACATACATCACAAAAGAGTGTTAACTCAAAGATCAAGACACCAACAACATCATTGCGAGAATCCTTCCTTCTTCATTAACAAGTTTTATAGCATCACTGGTGTGTACATCAACAAATCCAAGAGAGCACTTAACTACTGAGAACTACTTAAACTACTGAGCATTGAGCTCTGCAACTACAAGAAAATGAAATGCTAAAAGATAATACTATGGATTGCAATATCATCAAGTTTTCCGACCCTTGAAATGAGGTCAGACTTGTTTTTTATACACATACTTGCCCCAAAACATATCCTAATCTAAATGCACACTCAATCTTAAAGTACAATATCCAGTGGTCGGTACTACCTGCACCACTTTACAACTACCTAGAAAAGAGAAGAGGTCTCACATGTTAGAAGAATAAGACAAGATGGGAGGTATGGAAGAATCAACATTGAGAAGAGTGCCAGAGGAAGAAGAGAAGAAATTTGATATTTTTGGAGTTCGAGGCTACATGCCTCATTAATGTAAAATATGTCTCACTATCTTTGATGCACTAGCTAATTAATGCTGGTGTGATGCCTTGGGAAGACTATCTCTCAGAACCATCCCTCCATTTGATACACTCTATTGGGATCACCTACTTTCTGACCCCATTATTAATGATTGGATAGTGACCGATTGGCTTTGAGGAACCTGGACATGGATCAAAAAAAGAATACAGAACAATTGGATCCAGAACTCTGAGATTTGAGAGCTTACGCTCAAAGAATAAAGAATGTTCAAACTTCACCTTGCTGGTAGATATCTCTGGAATCTGGAGAACTTTATTGTCCTTTACTCTTCTTAAATGCTTCCAAAACTTGGCTGATGCCATCTTCATCTATGTCCTTAATTCTATTCCATTGGTCGAGGACAATTCTGAATTTCTCTTCAACTTCTTTGACTACTTCAACTCCTAACCTGTATTCTTTGGATCACCTACATCATCCACTTTTGTGATATCAGTATTCCCTACCTTGTTGTCCTTGGTAGCATCCATGGAATCAATATTCATTTGTTTAGGGTTCTCCCCCTCTTGTTGTTGCTATTGTTCTTCTTCTCCGGCATTGTTCACCAAGATATCCTTCTCTGTTGAAACATCCTCCAGAGGTGGCAGAGGTGTCTGGCCAATGTTTAGCGTTTGGGCTATTGAGATCACCTCACCAAATGTTACCCTACCCAGAGTTGGTAAGGGTGTTTGGAGCATGGAAGCTGAGGTTATGATTGTTCTTGTAGGTCCGGTTCCCTTAGCTGAAGCCGGCTTCCCACCTTGTACTTATCCTTTTTCTATTTTGGTCTCAATGACTGGGATTTCCTGAACATCTGGGATGTTCACCTATTCATGTTCCTTTTCTCTTTCTGCTACCTCAGCCTCTTGTGCAATAGAATTTTACTTCTCTGGAACTTCCCCTTTAGTGGGGATTATTGTTTCCTCTTGGGTGGTAATTTCCTCCACTGCTCTCCTGATGTCCCCTTGTAAGCCCACCAGCTCATCTATCCCAATTATGTCATCAAAGCCATCGTGTAGAGGGGATATCTCCAAGGAGTTGTCTAACCGATTGTCCAGCTCTGGGGAGTTTGAGGATACAGTCTGTATTTCAATGATGTTGGACATCCCAAGCTCTGCCTCTATCTTAAGCTGAGGAACACTTGTTCCTTTCTTATTTCTTCTTTTTATCAATGACGGCCCGACATCTAACATGGCCGGATGTCTTTCTACCGCTCCTATCCCCACTACTCAGATCATGAGTTGTGCAAGGGAAGGGGAACTAGCAGGAAGGGCAGGTTCTACCTAGACTACTGGAAGACCAAGATGGGTGGTTAAAACCTCTCTCATCTACTGGGATGCTTCCAGATGAAGCTGCACTTTTTCAGCAGTGGGAACATTGACATTTGATTAAACCTAGGCCACAACTCCCATTTTCCTTTTCATTTTCCTTTTTCTACACCCTATGCGAAGGTTTCGGCCCCAGATGTAGATCCTTTCAAAAATGGGCCAAATCTTCTTGTACTCTTTGGGCACACGTTCTAAAAATATGCATGACTGCATTCAATTATATCATGGATGATGTCCTCAATCATTAGGCCTTCCAAGGTGTCCCAGTCTGCCTAGGGGAGAGCTATCATATCTACTCCCTGGGCCTTATACTGTGGGTCTACTATAGACCCGGTGTCTAAAAAGTCATTGGGGAACTTTCAAAGCTTGAAAATATTCATCATTCCTTGAGTCATCCAGACAAAATTCTGGTTCTGGACCTCAAATTCATCTTGGAAATCTTCCCAAAAAATCTTCCAAGTGAAGCTCATGTGGAGGGTCTTCTCAGGGAAGTACCATTGCTATCTTGCCCAACGGATCAAAATTCTTTCGCTCCAAATAAATTTATGCTAGCCCTAAAGAGTTAAGTTCACTGTCAGCCTCTTTTCCCTCTGCAAGGCTGCAAGAATAGTTCCCACAAGTGGTTGGGAATGAGACGTTAGTAACCTTCCTCAATGTGAAGAGGGCATGCAGCTCCATAATTTGTTTGCAGTACTCTAAAAGAATTATCCTATCCCGATAATGTTTAGGTAATAGGTAGGGTATCCCAGAGAATCCGGTCACCTGAATGTATGAATGTTTCTAAAATTGAATATAATAATGGCCATAAGTGCTGACCAGGTTCATTGCCTCCTTTGATAGCTGGTACTCGGCATCTCGAGTGGGTGTGAGAAGATGATAGTAAATGAAATCATAATTTACTCTGCAGA
This sequence comes from Thuja plicata, assembly GCA_018584345.1. Classification (NCBI taxonomy): domain Eukaryota; kingdom Viridiplantae; phylum Streptophyta; class Pinopsida; order Cupressales; family Cupressaceae; genus Thuja; species Thuja plicata. Next base: position 1,352,609 of record MU227475.1, on the reverse strand, counting down.
AGCTGGGGAAACTGGCCTCCCACTGTATCTGTGGGAAATAATCCCATGGAGCATTCTGGCCTTTGCCAGTTCCAAGTATGCCTTCTGTAAGTAATCCCTAGGTCACTGGGCATTATTGTGCTAGTGTCCATAAGACGTAATAAGTCATATAAAATTGTAGGGACCGGGTGACCTTGACAAGTTGAGTGTCCATGTGATTGGAGATGATTGTTGCCTAGTCGAAAGCCTGCCCACCAGAGGTGATGCCAAACAAGTAGTAGTACATCCATGCTGATAATTCTTGGGCATGGGGCTGCCCAAAGACCCTACATAATGTGATGATTCCCATTTGTATGCTTTCTTTAAATTCCATCTAGGGGATCTCCAACTTCATCTTCTTATAGTCTTTCCTGGGGGTCTTTAGCCAATTGGCATTAAGATATTTTCAAGCTGTTCCTGAGAGTTTTTCAAATTCACCTTGTGCCTGGGCCTAGGTGAGGACTGCTGCATTTGAAAACTGGGGAATCCCCAGCTCGAAAGAGAATGTTTTGACATCTAGAGACACCATGGTTGTTAGATAGCCTGAAGGAATAGGAGAGGCAAGCATGATAGCCCAGACGGCTGGATTGTAGTGTTCTGCAAGTGTAAGAATGAGCTCCGAGGCCTGCACTAAGTAGGGGAAGAATGTCGCCTTAAGGATTCCATACGCAGAAACATGAAGTGCCATAAGTTCTCTGGCCTTTTGTTGAATAAACATCATTTTCACTAAGGCCTGCATTTCGGCCCATATGTCTTCACTTGTGTCGATAATCAGTTGCAACTTGGAATCAACCTTTGATCCCAGAATAACTTCTCCCCTTATGTATTTCATTAATAGTGGGAGTTTTTCCAAGGCTTTCTTGGCCTTTGTTGTGGTGACCACCCTGGTCGAAGTAGTGGGGAGTTCTGGACTCCCGGGTGGTGAAGGTGGTGCAGATGCCTCAGACATATTTGATGAGTAAATTCTGGAAACCTACCAAGACCAGACAACCGTCTATATATATAAACATAAAGCAATCTCGGAGCCGGGGACTTTCACCACCGCTTCGCACCTATTCCTGAAAAGATGTTAGCTTGCATCAAACCTCAGAAATATAATACATTAAGCACAAATGACTTGGGAACTTGATCAATACTCGGGGGGTTCTAGGGATTCTAGCTCATATGATGAATGAAATGAAGGACCCAGGGGAACCCAGGACATAGAGTTTGGAAAAGATGACCGTTATTGATATGACTGGGAATTAGCCATACTAGTATAACATGGGGTGTTACGTGGTCACGCGGTAAATGGAAGTAAATGACAATAATGGAAACAACTATTTTAACACGTAAGAAAGTGAATTCCACTTGGGGCGATTTTAATTTCTTGCACATTGGGACTTAAACCTACCATTAAGACATAAATGATAGAGGAGAGGGAAAACCCCCATGGCTTCAATAGGTGAGGTGTCGAGTTCAAACCATGGCGAATACCTCTCTGACGAGCTCTACAATTTGATCAAATCAAGAGAGAGTGTGGTGAGCTTGTCATGGAACTAGAAGAATATACATCAAATATACACTAATATACAAAATTATAGAGTGCCAAAGGAAACTCGCAGGTTGAAACAAAATGACCCTAAACAACCTATACATAGCTATCTACATGACAGTATAGAATGTACAAGATATACATATACTACACTAAACTTAAAACTACACAGAGGGCAGACAACCCTCTAGTAGAGCCATCCTAAGATGAGAGGCAACAACAAGAGAAAAACTAGAAACAAAAAAAATAAAAATCAAGTGAGACAAAAGCAAGAAAATTAGAAAATGAGAAGCCATAAGGAAGAGAGTTGAAGGACCTACCTGAAAAAATAGAGAATGCAGAAGAACAAGTACAGGAGGTGCTCTGCAACTGGTCAACCTTGAAATGACCATGAACACACCCTGGTTTGCTGCTATTTGAATGTTGTTAATCACCAAAAGCAATCTACACTTAATCATTTTTGATCACCTTAATTGCTCTGGTAATTACTCTGAGTATTTTGATCGCAGTAAATGTGAAAATGATAGGTAAAACCCATTTATACCCTTAGGTTAAAAACACATTGCACTCCCTCTGCAAAGTCCAGAAAAAGGCAAACCTCTAGATTTTGGGCCCGGGGATTCCATGCAACAATATCTTCCAACAAAAGAAGACATGATGACAGAGAATCCCAGAGTTTGGGATCCGATTGACTCAAAACACACAAACTTCAGGACCGGGTCTCAGAGGAGAAGAGAACCAAAATAAAAATAAAACAACCCTCCCAAAAGAAAATCCTAGAGGAAAACAAAAGGAAACAAAAGAAACCAAAGAAAAGAAAAAGAAAAAAGGGGGACCCAACATTTTGCCCACAAAATGTAGGGACGGGTATGCAGGGTATAATAGAATTGTCATACAAAAAAACTCATTGGGGGTAGAAAATCATATGTGAACCCTAGAATTTTCATATGGGAACTAGTATACTATCATATGGGATCTCAGTCACAACAACTTAATCTTTGGTATCTTTACAATTCGATCATATACACTAAGTTGATTACAGCATCTCATCACAATAGTTGTTAGCTCTTGACCATGTGACTAGGATTACCATCATCTCTTATCTAATTTTTCATATTTTCTTACTTTTCCTATGCTTCTTCATCAATAACCAATCGCCAATCAACTCGGTCACAAGTGTCATCCAACAGGTATTCAAACCTCAAAATGTGATACCTTGTACCAAGTTTGGAAAATATTTTCACCGTATCCTTTCAAGCTATTGGAGAAATGATCATTTAGAAGCCTTTGATATTGATACACCATCCTAGTCATTTTGGAATTGTAGCCACAATTGTCTTTCATGGTCCAAACTAGAAGTCAAAAATCTGATCTTGATTCCAAGGGAAAATCTATCAATGATCTTACTCAAGGGTTATGTTCCTGCCAAAATCCAAGAACAACTGACAAAATCCCACAAAAAGCCACCTCAGTTCCACATCAGACAATACCCTTGTTTGATCACTCAACCTTGGTTATGCAAAACACATCAACAATGTCAGCCTATGATTGGGGATTCCAACATGACCAACAAAGTCACCATACTAGTGCCTCTTCCTTGATTGAAGAATTCAATGAATAAGAAATTTGAAGATGTCAACAAGACAAACATTTCCAAAATATGATGCATACCCTTATGAAACTAGATAAGGACAAATAATTTATGCATCTTGCATCTACAGGTGTCAAAATTGCACTTGAATTTGATATTAAGGGACTCATACAACAACAAGAAGTGTCCCCCATCACCATCCTTAATCAATAATTGCAAGATATGAGATGCAAACTAAGGGAATTGAAGAAAGAAAAAGAGAAACCTTCTAGAAAGTACTCGCTAGAATCCATATGTCCCTTCCCATTTTCCAAGAACTTGCGCATGCCACCATTCCCCCTAAGGTTGAAATTCCTAAATATGACAAATACAATGGGGAGGGCGACCCTCAAGATTACATGAGGGAATTCTTTTCTCTTAGCATAGAATTCATGCATGAAAGGACATACTTGATGCGATTGTTCCCATGAAGCCTCAGTGACTAGGCCTTGGAATGGTTTAAAAAACTCTCACCTGCTATCCAAATATTTGATGAACTTGTGCAAAAAGTTATCCAACGCTATTCTTGCAATATCTTACATATGATCACTATGTTGAATTTGTGCAACACTAAAAAAAATGCCGATGAACCATTTGTCATTTTTCTTCTAAGGTGGAGAAAAATATTCATAAGGTATCCTAGACAGATACCTGAGTTTGAGAAAATTGACATCTATATTAACAACTTGGTTCCTAAAATGAACTATGCAACTCAAATGAAAAAACACACTTCCTTCAGTGACTTAGTTGACAGTGCCATCAGAATTGAGGAAGTCCTTATTGTTAGAAAAACTGAGAGGGGGGGGGGGGTGAGTCAGTGTTTGTCTATTAATTAATTTTCATCAATTTAAACATAAATCAAACATACATAGAATGAATCTTAACATAATAACTCATAACACATGATATGATTACAGGGAAACCTTGATCAGAGGAAAACCCCAGTGGGAATTAGTACCCACAAATATTGTACTAGGTATAATGAACTTGTTAAAGTTCCTTTGCCCTGTTAGAAGCAGTATTTACAATTTGAGTACAATGACCTGGTTAAAGGTCTCACCTTGTTAGGAGTCTTTTACAAAACCCTGTTAAAGGTATATGGCTCACTGCCCAATAGGATGAAGGCTACAACCTTCTGAAATATGATATGCACTATATAAAAATGAACTGCTATGATGACACTATTGTCTAATCAGTTCCGTGTATGCACAAATTCTCTTACTCTCTTAAAGATCTATATCATATACTAACTTCATTATACTGCCCCTCTGTATCTTCCTCTTACATAATAATTGACGCTTGTAACATAACTTTACATTACATACTTATATGTTTATATCCAAATAGGCGCGACCCAAAAAAAAACACTAGTCGGCCCTAAAACAAAATATACAATGCTTCCGAACAATTCAGCTCAAGCATGTTTACTATAATGTTAATTACATCATTACAAACATAGAACCAAAGGCGCTTAGCCATTACATTACAAAATAATTCACGCTGATCAAAACAGTAGTCGGCTTCCATGCTCTGTCTTCTGGACTACTAGTCTACTTATCTTCTTGTAACTTTGTCGTACTATTGTTGTGTACTATGCATGTCTGGATGTATCATGTACAAGTGTCATAAAACATATATCTAAATGTGTATATGCTGACTCAATCTCTCGCACGTGCGCTGATGTGTTGATCATTGAGTATCTCTGTCTGTCCTATTTTCATAATTAGTCATTTGTCTTTCATGACAGAAACTAAACATGAATTTGTTGCCATGATGGCAACACAAAATGAGTCATGCATCCTTAGGAAGTCAACTTCCCAACAATCTCCCCTTTTGTCATTTATGGCAACAAAGGATTGTGGCCAAGTTACTCAAAATGACTTAACACAAAAAGTGACTTGTATATTATAACATCTTATTGATATATATATACTTTTCCGCATATACACATTCTATATTACTCCCCCTTTGACATTAATGAAAAAGGTGTACAAAAAATAGTAAGTCTTATGCATACTTACTCCATGTAAACTTTAGGGAACACAATTTGAAGAGATTGAATCTCTTTCTGCCAAAATACTTTCATAGCATCAACAATATGAAGATGCGCGCATAGGGCATATGTCAGTTTCTCCATTTTTATTAGATCCATGCAAGGACCTTGATCATATGTCACCATGGTGTCATCAATCTATTTAATTTTCTCATTAAGGACAGCTAGAGATGGTGCAAGTGCATTTATCAACTGGGTTTGTCTTATTCTTATCTTGCTGATTTCCAATTTTGCCTTCTCAATTTTATCCAACTATCCTTGATAGACATTATTTCATATGTTCATGTCTTGCATGGATGATTCAACTAATTTTATGATGCTATCCACCATTAATTCTACCTCTTCTACCTTTTTGGTGTGCTTAGAGGTGAACTTCACTCTGTCCATGCAGTTGGCTATAACTTTCTTGCCTTTAGCTACCAACTCTTTCAGTATGGATTGCCCAATTTTTAAGGAGTTCAAGTCTAAGGTAAAGTTCTTTACCAAATCATTTAGTCTCTCCTTCTTGTATTCATCTTCTGCAATCTTAGTAGCAGAGTCTACTAAGCTTATAAAGTATGATTTGAAGTTTGACAAAATGTTGTCCAGATCTTCAACTGATTGGACTTTAGCTACTTTCTGATCAGCAGGCACTAAGTCATTCAATATGTTTACTATTTCTAAAAAGTGAGGATTCCTCATTAGTTGTTTCTCTTTTTCCTTTTCCATAACAAGAACGCTGATCTTAATTAGGTTTTCTTCTCCCCATGCATCCAAACTTTCTAAATCAGGAGTTAACCTTGACAATAATGAGGTGGATGGTTGAGTGGATGGTGAGACTATAGTGTTTTGACTGGTATCCATGCATTCAACCTTTACTGGTATCTCTTTTATTAATGTCTTATCACCTTGAGTATCATCTTGAGTATATTTTTCTTCATTAGTGTCAATTGGATCAATGATGGGAACTTCATCCTGTTGTGTAGATGTATCATCGGTGCACATTTCTTCAGTGCTTACAAATGCCTTATCAACTTTGTCCATATCTTTTTCAGATGCTGTCATGGATATCTTTACATTGTCAACTATTATAGTGTCTTCTGAGTCTTTATCTGTATCAAAATTTATTGTCACTATGGGCGCTGAAACCTGTGGACCTTTCATAGGTGCTATCTGAATCATTGGTTTTGTAACCTATTTAGGGGAAGCTGGAGTATCTTTTGTTGTAGGTGCCATTAGTGGATACATGTTTCTATCCATAAACACTTGTGCAAATGCATTTTTAGTCTCCTTACCTATCTACTCATATTCTTTGTTCATAATCTATAGGGTCCTTGTCTTATTTTGGAGATGAGGCTTCACCAGATCTAATAATATAGCCTTCTCATCATGCAAGCATACAGGGACAAGAGTATCCAATGTTTCTTCTCTAATCTTCATGTCTTCCTCTATTGCATATCTTTTCATGATCTCCAATAAGTTCCATAACTGATCCGGTATCACTGTCTTGAGTTCAAGAACTATCTTCTTAAACTTGATCATATGAGATATGATCATAGAATGTATCTCAATCTTATCAATTTCTTGATATTTGTCATAGAATTTAGAAAGTGTATCTAATCTCCCTTCATTTACAATCCTGTTCCTCAAAACATTTAGACTACATCTAAATCCTACCTCAATAGGAGCTTGAGTATTCTTTACTTTTCTCTGAGTGTTCCTTGAGGATGGGTGATTTGTGGGTGCCTATTTTCTTCCTCTAGTCTTCTTGCTTGGTGTAGATAGTGGGGATGAGTCTAAATCAATGGTGGTAGGGAGCGCAGAGGTGCTCTCTACTTTCTTCTTCTTCTAGATTTGTTCAGCTTTCTCAAGTTATTTTTCTATCTTGGCATCTCTTGCTTTGTCAAGATCTTCTTGAGTAACTCCATGAACTTTCAGTATGTTAGATGTAATTCTAGATTCTTTCCTTTTATTATCAACACTGTGTAAGATAGTATCCACTTCATTATTCTTCTCTCTGTAGGTGCCCCACCTAGGCTCATTAGGATATTTGGGCACAAACAATAGAACTTGCACATATCATTCTAACACATGTTCTTCCCCTTCATAACCAAGAGGATGAACCCATTTGGTTCTAGGTTCAACTGCCTCCATGCATGTGCAATCTGTTTCTACCATGAAACATATGGTATCCTTATATTTGTCAACTATCTTTTCAGATAGTCTGAACCTATTCTACATTTTGATCTTGAATGTCTTTATATCTATATCCATTTCATCCCTTGCACTGCTCTCTAAAGTGACCTTAAGAGAAATCTGAGACATTGTGGGTTTGCTCCTATCTAGGTAAAGGTTTGCAACCTTTCCAACTATATGGAAATACAAGTAAATGATCAGAGATCCAAACCTGAATGTCTTGCTTCTGTCATGCTTGATGATTCAAATTTTGTCAATCAATCGACCGCACAAGATCTCACATAGGTTGTATTGAGTGTTGTCCTTCACCATTCTGATAGCTGCTAGGACTGTTGCTACAGAGACACTGTTCAACCTACTTGCTTGCTGATACTTATACCCAAGTATCATTGTTAAGAGTTTTATGTCATTTTCTTTGATAGGGTCAACTATGATTCTGCACTTGTCACTTCTAGATAGGAAAACTTGCTCAATTTGTTTCTTTACATCCTTACTAGTAGGAAAAATTGGTCCAATCTTGGGAAGTCTGTTAATTCATGGATTAGGTTTGTATTGATATGCACAGGGACCTCACCAATCCAATAAAGATCATCATGTATTCTGCTTAACAAAATCTTCACTCACTCTGGCTCATCAAACTCATGCACATTCAAGTATTCAAAAATAGGGTTATCTATTAAGTGCATGAACTCATCCTTGAATGTGTAATCAGGTTTCATCATTGATCCCATATGAGTGGCTATGCTGATATCTCCTACTGTTTCCTTTTTACAGTAAATGTACGCACAGATATCTTCCACATGAACAACACCTAGTGGGGTTTTGGAGAAATCCCCTTCCACATCATTGAGTATGGATTTGAATGGATGCCTCTTGAATACAAATCTCTTCCTCTCTACTATATCAAACACAACTGGGGTTGCCATACTTACTTGGAACTTGCTTAAGCAGGGTTTCATGAAATTTTGAAATGACGCAAATGTGAGGGTTCCAATCCAAACTTCTTATCCATTCGCTTAACTACCAAATATGTTATGCTTCCGTGCCTCAATGTCTAGTGCTCCAATGCTCTCCAAATTCTATGCTCTCAAATTCAAGTGTGAAGAAGCTCAAACACTTACTTTCTTTTATGCAATCTACCACATTTAATGTTTGCAACCGTACGCAAATAACTCAGAGATTTTGAAACTTAGATCCTGATGAATTTTAGATAGTGCGTGAATGCACAGAGAAATATTATGTTCTTGTAACCATGATTTCATAGGTGCATACTCAGAGGTGAGTATACCAACCGCGTAGGGGTCCTGAGATAGAATAGCTCCCCCTAAGACCAAGAAGGTCTATTCAAGTAGAAGTAGAGGGTGCATCCACTATGGATGCATCAACTACTTTGTCAACATCATTGTCCTTCTTTAATTCAACCCAAATTTTTCTTGAATCTTCATTTTCTTGAACAAACTTAACTTCTCCTTTCTCTTCAAATAGTAATTTATTAGGATCCTCTTTCTTTTGAGTTTTGGATCTACAAAACCTTGAGATGTGTCCAGCCTTTCCACATGTGTGACAAATGATAGGAGGTCTGATGCTCTTGTTCATCATGCTATATTTATTTGTTGTGTGTCCATTGTAGTTACATATCTGACATGTAGTGTTCTACAGATTCCTTTGAGGTTAATTTCTCTGATTGTTTTGATTCATTCTTCTTTGATTTTGCTATGACTGATTTCTTTGATTTGTTCTACAATGTATAGCCCTGTGACCAAATTTGTTACAAGAGAAACAATAACCATTAAAAGGTCTTAGTTCTTTGCAATCTCTTGCCAAATGAACATGTTTGTTACATGCATAAAAAGTTCTGTTAACTAGCTTGATTTCCCCTTTAGGTGGATCTATTTTAATCTCTTCAATATTTGCTTCTTTCTTTGCTTCTGAAGATGCTTCATGAGGTTTCTTTCTTTCTTGCAATGAATTGACTTCAATTTGTGCTACACTGAATCAAAGACCAGTAGTGTCACCTTTTTGGTTTTGTGCATTGAGCTGAGATTGAAGTGAATTAGAACTTGTGTGAAGTTTATCAATCTTATCCTTTGCTTCTATTAATTCAGATTCCAACTTCTTCTTTATGTTTTCCAATTCCAGAACTTTCATGTTTGCTTTTAAAAGTTCATCATTTAGTTGTTTTCTTTCTTTGATCTTTTCTTGAATAGAAATTTGGCTGTCTGTGAGCTGTTCATCTAGATTCTCAACTTTATCTTTCAGAGACATATTCTCTTCATTGAGATTTTTGATCATTTTCCCTAAGTCACTTGTAGAACAATCTTTCAAATCTTTTCTTAGTTTCTTGATAAG